>SNQJ01S0160571.1:21714-34794 GCA_010110895.2 Picea sitchensis
TATGAAGATGAAGGATCCCTTTTTTCTCTTTCATTCATTGTACTAGATTGGCTCCAAGTCGTTCGCCAGGAATGGCTACAATATCCCAAAAGTTCGCAGTTGATCCAACAATTGCAGTCTAATGCTCCAACTTCCTCAGGGTACTCTTGGCTCCATGAGGAACTTCGATGCAAAGGCCGTATCCACGGTACTTTTTGAGCTTCATGCTACACCCACAACAGGGCACTCCGGGTTCACCAAAACCTATGACAGGGTCAAACGTTCCTTTTTCTGGGATGGTATGAAACAAGACATTCGTAATTTTGTAGCTGAATGTGATGTGTGTCAACACAACAAGGGAGAAACAGTCAAATCACCGGGCACACTACAACCTCTCCCGATTCCACCTACTATTTGGAAGGATATCTCTATGGATTTTATTACCGACTTACCCAAATCGGGAAATAAATCCGTCATCATGGTGGTTGTTGATCGCCTTTCCAAGTATGCTCATTTCTGCACCCTACAACACCTGTTTACAACATCCACGGTGGCTCAAATCTTCATGGATCAGGTCTTCAAGATTCATGGCATGCTGCACTCTATTGTTTTTTATTGCGACCCAACTTTCACAAGAAATTTTTGGCAAGAACTGTTAAAGATACAAGGCACACAATTGCATCTCAACATAGCTTATCATCCCTAGACTGATGGCCAAACAGAAGTTGTCAACAAGTGTTTGTAAACATATTTGAGGTGATTTTCCTCGGAAAATAAAAGTCAGTGGGCTCAATGGTTACCTCAGGCTGAATGGTTGTACAACACTTTATACCATACAACTACACGCATGACTCATTTTGAAGCGGTATATGGATAGAATCCACCTTCAGTTCTCTCATACTTACCGGGTGCCTCGAAGGTCCAGGTGGTTGACCTAACACTTACAACTCGAGAGGCCATTCTCCATACCCTCAAAGAGAATTTGTTCATGGCACAGAATGACATGAAGCAACTAGCAGATCAAGGTCGCTCTAAACGTCAATTTGCAAAAGGGGATCAGGTGTTTCTTCGACTACAACCTTACAAGAAAATTTCCCTTAAGGTTGAGCATTGTCAGAAGCTAGCACCCAAATTTTATGGTCCTTATACTGTGCTCAAGCGTGTGGGACAAGTCACCTATCGGTTAGCTTTGCCCAGCCATTCGAAGCTACATCCTGTTTTTCATGTTTCATGCTTAAAGAAGGTGATTGGAGCTAAGTGCCAAATTCAAACCAACCTTCCAGAGTTAGCTGAAGAAGGATCCATTTGTATACAACCAGAAGTAGTTTTGGACTAGCGTGAGTGTCGCCTACATTAGAGAACCATCAAGGAAGTGTTAGTCCAGTGGAAATATATAACTCCAGCAGACGCCACTTGGGAACCAACTACCATTCTGCAACAATTTCCTCATCTCAAGCCTTGAGGACAAGGTTGTTTTTAAGGGGGCAGACATCTTAGGGTCCTAACCCGCACATAGGTAGAAAAATATATTCGGATGTAATAAAGGTCAATATTAATAAGGCCTTTCAATAAAATAGAATAAGGTGGATGTAAGAAGACCTAATAAAAGCTTTTGCTTCTAGAAATATCTTCCTCTAGATGCTTCTTTTTAGTATAAATATGAGTTGAGGGTATGAGAACCCTAGCTTGGAGATTATTTTAATAGAGCTCTTCTCAACTGGAGGTTGCCCCCTCGAAGAGGCCCATGAACATTGCTTTCAGATTCAAAGTGCTATTTCTGTTGTTATTCTTATATTATTTCAGTGTTATTGTGGTGAATGTTCTGGTTATATTGTTGTTATTCTACCATTACTAGCATTTTATTTCCGTTCTGCATACATTTTATATCTGGTATATTACAAAGGGGGCCTCAGGGGGATTATGTACCCTATGTAACCATAATCTCTTTCAACTAGAAATTAGTTATGAATCAACGCATTGGATCACAGTCTGACTTGTTCATCTGCCTTCAAGTATGTTGATTCATTTGATTAATGTTTATATGCCTAACAATTATAGGGAAAAATTATATTGTTGGGATGTACTATTGGATATTGGGGAGCTCAGGTATGGGAAAAAATCTTTAATAGCTGGTGATTTCAATACCACCCTTCATTAGGAGGAGAAAAAAGGGGGATCCATTGTTCAAGATTCATTTAGGGGAAATATGGAGGATCTCATCACTCCCCTAGACTTGATTGATAGAAAACCTAGCAAGGGAAAATTTACTTGGAATAATACAAGAGCGGGTCTGGGATACATCACTACAAGACTCGATCACTTCTTACTCCAAAACTCCTTTTTGGCTCACCCTAGGTTGATTTACTCTCTTATTCTCCCTTGGGATTGCTCTGATCATCACCCCATTTCTTTATGTATTGAGAAAGAAGAGAACTTGGGGCCTATCCCCTTTCGGTTTAATCCCTTATGGATGGAAGACTTGGGATTTTCTCCCTTGGTCTCTCATTCATGGAGTCAATGGATCTCGATCTCCCTTATTCATATCTGGGAGAAAAATCTTGGAATAACTAAGGCTGATCTTAAAATTTGGGAAAAAGAATCAATCCACTCTCTAGCTCTAGAAGTAGTGGAAAATCAGTGGCAACTTGCTAATATTAAGGAGAGGATGGAGAATAATGCGTTCTCCCCTGATATACTGTAGATGGAGCAAATATTGTATAAAAAATATGTAAATTCATTTTAAAAGGAAAAGGAAATTTGAAGGTTGAAATCTATAATTTTGTGGCTTCAAGTCGGGAACAAAAATACCATTTTTTTTCCATAAGCAGGCCAAAGCAAGAAAATGGCACAATAGGGTTGAGGAATTCACTACTCAATGGGGTGAGGTGTTAACGACAATGGATGATATTAAATAGGATGCAACAACTCATTTTCAAAATATGTACTCAAACATGGGGGACGTGAATAAGGAGATATTCAAACAATTTATTACTTATATCCCCTCATTGATCTTAGAGGAGGAAAATTTGGAATTGAGTAAGAAAATTTCAGAGGAAGAAATCCTGGAAACCTTGAATCAATTTAATCTAGAAAAAGTTTCAGTGCCTGACGAATTTACTACTCATTTCTATAAAATGTGTTGGCCCATCATTAAATATGATTTGATTAGAATGATTCAGTTTGTCCATAATTCTGCTTGGATGGGAGGGGCCACTAATTCATATTTTTTGGCCTTAATCCAAAAAGACAAGAATGATTCTTCTTTTGACAGATTTTGCCCCATCTCCCTTTGCAATGTATCTTACAAGATCATGGAAAATATAATTGATAATAGGATTAAACCTCTTTTATGTAGGCTCATCCTCTCAAATCAAGGGGGTTTTGTGGAAAAGAGGTAGATTCAGGATAATATTATTTTGGTGCAAGAGGCCATTCATTCGAGCAATATGCAAGGGGAAAGAGGCATGATTATTAAAATCAATATGACCAACACATTTGGCAGGGTTAAGCATAACTTTCTTAATGCATTTAAAAAAAAAAAAATAGATTCAATCATGATGTAATCACTTGGATTGGCTCTTGTATTAGTAATCCTTGGATTTCCCCTTGAATAAAAGTCCGACCAACAACATTCTTTAAAGATTCTCGAGGCATTTTTCAAGGATGTCCTCTTTCCCCTTTACTATATGTTCTAATGTTCAGAGCATTGAATAGAATATTAGAATGGGAACAGAGTTCTGGTGCAATTCCTGGTCTCCAGATTTCCAAAGGGGTAAAAAGAATTAACCATTCACAATTTGATTATGATACTCTACTTCTTGAAGGGGAATCAAGAATTATAACCCATAGATTCAAGACTATTTTGGATCAATTCACCTAGATCTTAGGAGGGCTTATTAATAAAAATAAAATCCAGTTGTATGCTTGGAATGTCAGTGCTCACTCCTTACTAGGCATAGCCAAGATATTTCAATTCCCATTCATGGCCAATTGGAAATCTTTCAAATATTTGGGAATGTCGATCTCCTTGCAAACGCTCCCTGGGGATACATGGAAAATCATATTTTTGAAAATTAAAGAGAATTTTGAAATATGGGGTGCCTTATGGTTGAATCCTGCTAACAGGTTGGTGCTAGTTAAATCTTTTCTCTCATCGCTTCATATTTTCCAATTTTCCTCTCTATTGGTCCTTGTTGGTGTTAAAAAATCTATATATCAAGAAATACACAAATTTCTTTAGAAAGGAGGCAGATCAAATTCAAAATGATTTCATTTAGTGAAATAGGATTTGGTAAGGTCCCCAAGAGAGCATGGTGGCTTGGCAGTTCGGGATCCTGAGATGGTGAATATTTCTCTTAGTTCTAAGCTGCTATGGTGTTTGGTGACAAGAGATCTAGATTGGTGAAAGAGGGTCCTCCTCAAGAAATATTTATCAGAGAATAGATGGAGATTCTTTGATCACCCTTGTAACACACCCAACCTTAAACCTGCTGGGCTATGCCACACATAAACTCTTGCAGAACTTCATAAAATGCAACATCCCCAGACCACCCAGGCTGGGGCCATGTTACTCCATAAAAACAATAATTTCATCTATATAAATATATATAGAACTTAAGAAAACACACACATTATGAAAATACATAGATTCATGCGGAAATAACAGTAAATATATACATCCAACATTCACACGAAAACCCCATAAACATAAACACATCTATAAAATACACAACATGTAAATTAATACATCATTGGTACTTATTTTTAATAGAAGACCACCAACTACATGTAGAAATTCCATGATCCTCCCAGCCTTAGACCACGTTGCTCAGAACTCTCAGCAGTGGGTCACCCCCGAGCTAGGACTAAACTCCACTTGGGTAAAGGGATTACTAGCTAGGCTGAGACAACACATAAAACATGAAGGATTTCATCCCAGGAGCCAACTCAAACTACCAGCCTACAGTCTCTCATTCCCCACATGTCTGTCCCACCCCAAGAAGTGTGCACCTTCTCTTCTCAATATTCCTTCAACTACCCCACTTCCCTTCCAGGGATTCAACAACAGGCCAAACATGAAGTCTCAGAGCACTGTAGTTGCAGTTGGGTTCCCTCGGGAAATCACTTCCCAAAAATTCTCTCACCTTGAGAGAGTTCTTCACAAGCCTGAAAACCCGCCTCTTCAATCCATGGGCTTGAAAACCTGCCTCTTCAAACCCATGGGCTTGACAACCCTCCTCTTCAATCCAAATCTTAAGTCAACCAGTTAGAGGTAATGGTGAAAAAAACAACAACATTCAGTTAAGGAATCTGCAGAATTCTGGTATGGAACAGGGGATGGAAGCAACAACAACCTTCGGGTTTGGTTTAGGCACTACCCATAAAAATAAGGTACATGTAACACAAGAGTGAGTGCAGGCTCCAGGAGTGCATGAATGATGCAGAGGTAGACTCATGGAGAGCATGGATAAGTGCATGAATGGATGAGTGAGTGAATGGCTCCATGAGTGGGAAACATACTAGTTTCCTCCACACTTATTTGCATGTGCCCTTGATGACACATGTCTCTCAACGAGCTCATTTCTCTCCACTTGGGATTCATCCTCTTTCCCATAAGAACTTAGGATACAATAATTATCCTCACCATAGTCTTTAGGAAATAATATTATAATATTACTATGGTAATAAGCCCTTTAGCTTATCTCCCTTTCTTAGTCTCTTAGCCCTCCCTTTCCCTTCCTAGTGTAGTTTAGTCCCCCATACTCGTTTATTGTGGTTGGTCTACACACAACGATGTATTTTATTAATTATATGAGTGTTTACATATACAAAAAAAGGCTCAATGGCCTTTAGCATCTAGGCTCTGCTGCCTAATAATCACATAAGCCTCCTAGCTTGTAATAACCTGGCTCACTAGCCTATGAAACATATTCACATTCACATTTACAACTGGGGCTCGATCTTGGGGTATTACAATCCCCTCCCCTTATTTATTCACTATCCTCAATGCATTATATACTATGAATAATTCAAAATTCTTCATAAAGATCCAAGATTTTGCTATTGCAATCTTGTTATCCTCTTGGTGCTCTACTTTCAAGCACCATTTCATGTATTCATAATGTAGCTGGAAGTCATTTGCTTCAGGAAAGAATTTAGCTCACTGTTCCATTTGACATACCCTTGTTCTAACAGCTACCATGCCATAAGCACTCCTGAGTTGCCTCTTCCTTGTTGCACTCACCCTTCCAAGCTCAGACATCCCTTCACTACTACACGGTCCTTCATCGATCCATCTTGTCAAGGATTTCACACACAAGAAAAGCACCAACTCATTATTAGAACCCCACTAAGGTTCTACATTTATAGGGCTTCAGTGTCTTCAACAGTAGTTGTTCTTTCCAAGAATTCCACTTTAATCAACATTATCTTATCTGCATCACACAAATGAAGTTATCATGAGAGAACATTATAAAAAAATTCATTTAGAAACTCAAACTTATTTCATAAGGAATTCAACTTTTCCCCAAAATATGAAATTATGTTTCATAATTTTTTCATGGTTGTCGCAATAGTAGGATGCATTCTTCCATACTGAATACCATTTTTCATGGAATGATTCTATCTTGCATTCAACCAAGATATTGTCAGTATTTCTTGTACATCATACTTTCATTGCAATATGTACCAAAACCTTACGAAGTGATATTATAATTGTATATAACTAGAAATTCAATCACAACTACCAAACCATTTATTAATTAGAATGAGTTATCATTCTATGCATATGCATGTTCACCATTAATATCAATAAGTTCCTTACTCTATTTTCTGAACAAAAAATTTCATGTAGTCAATGATCATGTGACGACTTAACTTGCAACTTTCTTGTTGCAATGTCCTAACAACTCTTCAAACATTCTCAACTCCATGAGTTTGTAACATTTCATCTTTTAGCATAATTAGTTCTATTAGATAACATATATGCATGCATTCAGAAAAAAAAAATGCATTCAAGCATGACAATTCTATCATGCATAAGTGAAACTCTACTACTTACTATGCATGAGTGCAAATCTCAATGCATATCTATTCAATGCACTTTTGCATTGGTTTTCATGATGCTCTTATCTGAGTCATGTATCTCACCATCAATAAATTGGAGATCTAGCCAATGCCTTGACACATTCTCTATACACTTCCTATTGTCTTCTCAATTACTTGGATGCCTTCCTTTTCGACCCGAACACTACACCAAGAATATAATTCTATGGTGTTCATTATTGTTATAAAAAAGGTTGCAGTCCAAGTTTTATTTAAAGTTTGGAAGTTCATTGGACATAATGTGGTACATAGCCTTTCCATAACCATATCTTGCCATAACCAACCATGTCATGGTCTCATACATGACTAGCTTTTCTGGCATTCATTCCTATAATAGGTTCATACCCTTTATTGCTTTGGTTATTAACTCATAACCAAATTAACATGACATGCTCCTATGTTAGTGTGTGCATTCAAAAATAAGAAGCTTTGATCATTATTACAAGCCTCCAACCTTTACCACACCTAGTGGTATCTTATTTCCATTTATGCATTCAAATAATACAATACTATGATTTTATAAAATAACTTTGGCTGAGGAAATTCTTACCTAAATTCCCTTCAACAATTATGCAATAAGATTAAATAAAACTCATACCTGCATAACTACTATTAAATGAATTTCATGTTACATGGTTAGCTGATGACAGTAGAATCTCCCATGCCTCTTTTATCAATCTTATAATCAACACTTTATCTTTATGTTGCTTCCTTCCATAAGCAACAACATCAATAGCAACACTTGCAAACATGCAAGAATTATATTTCTCTGTGTATGGCTGTCCAACAAGCCATAAAATAATTGTTGTTACAGTAATTGTAACAACTTCTTTCTCCCTGTATCACTTTTCCTTTCTGATGCTAGAAGTCTTCAATTCTTCCCATATTCCCGAATCTTCTTTTTCTCTCACTGTAATCACTGTACATGATTATTGCTTCCCTGAGCACTTTCTAGCCACATCACTCTTGGATACTTTTGCATTTCCAGCCAAATACTAAGCTGATATTAACCTTTAGTATTCATTTATATCCTGGATCCATCTAACACAACTCATATTTGGACAAATATAATTCCAATTACGTTGTCTTATAGACTTCTGGATCTTCAACATCCATTTACTCTTTAGGACTGGACCACTTCAGCCCTTTCCTGACTGAATACTTTATCACTTGAGGTTTCTTGCATGATTCTCTTCTTGTTTCTTAGACAACTAGCCTCAAACTTGAATTGTGTAGCCAATCTCTAGCATACTATAAGGATGCACATATGCCTTCCTCGCCAACTGCATATAATTAATTGGAAGTAATTAACACTGCTTTTAATTTACCATCATAATTTCCAGTGATACTTCCAACCTACGGGAATTTCACTCATGGCTCTATGCCACTTGAGATGGATTCTTGTTAGCTACCATCTCCTTTTCATTCTATACCAAGCCTAAAACCATTTTCTTCTTCATGGTTCCTTATTGATTTCTCTTTATAAATTCATTTCATTTTCAAGTTCTTCTTGACTTGATATCTCCATGCTATTGTGAAAATACCTTCAACACTTTTGGAATGCATCAACAATCCTCTACTATTTTTGTTGTCCCTCCTTGAGTGTTGTCATGCATCCCTATTATCTTGATATCTACCTCATGCTTTCTTATTCCATTATCGTAAGATGTTCAAGGACTTGACTCCATTATGAAATCTTTCCTTGTCTACTTTGGATATTTGCAACCATATATTATGCTGATATTAATTCTTAGCATTCCACTATTACTTGGTTCCCTCTGATCCAACTCCTACATGACCAAATTACATTTCCAGTCATTCTCTTCTGATTAACCTTGGATATTTAACACCAATTCCTTTCTTGAAGCAGTTGATTTATCCTCTCCTTGACAGAACATATCAACACTTGGATTTGATTAATGAACCATTACTTCCCCCTGTCTTGACCCATCTGATTCCAACCTGACTTGCATAATCAAATTCTATCATGCCATATTTATGCCCTTCATACCATGCTTCCACTGTGCACTATGATAGCAATAATGGAGGTGTTATCTCCAAACTGTAGGACCGATCCTTGGAGATGTTACATCTTATCTCCAAATATACTCCTTGTTTCTCTTTATCAGAAAAATAACATTTTAACCTATCAATATTTTAGAGCAGATATGCCCACACTCTATTGCCTTATCTATACATTGGCATCCTTTATAGTGAATCTACTTTCACTACATGGTCTACTCTTATACCCAATTTCCATTGAACACGTTGATTAACATGAGTGGATTTTCTGTAATGGATTCCAAAACTTCATGGATGCACCTAGATTCATATCTTAGCATCTTCAGTCTTGAACTTTGATCATCTTGTGGGATATTCTTGACATAACATTATGTCCTCAAGTTCCTCAACTCCTTCTTGATACCAGGTCCAAACTCGATCATATTCTATAAAACCATCCTTCCTTATTCCCATTCTTTGCATATCCATATGAACCTAGGGTACATGCATTATCATGTATTGCAGATGGCTTTTGCCACCTAGCATTCGCATTTTGATGTGCAGATTTTTCATCCGGATTGTTTTCCCCAAACAAGAATTTCATTAGGGTTTTCCATGTTGCTTATTGAACCCAACATCTGATCCAATAACTTATTAAAGATCTCAAATGTACAATGAAGAATTGTCTCTGTCCTTGTTTCTTCTATCTGTAGACATCTCTAAAACTTTTTTGTTTTAATTGTAACCATAACTTCAAAAATGGGCATACAACAAAATTTGTTATCTAGAACCACAATATACAATTTTGGTAACACATGAACAATTTTTTCCTTTTATCTCCTGTAGCCAAATTCCACTTCAATCATATGTGACTGACACTCAACTTGCTTACTGTCCAGGGCTGCATAGATCCTAGGTATACTTCTGCCCATGTCCTCCACTGTTTCAACTTGTTGTACACTGTGAAAAGTCCTCACTTTTTCAGCCTTGAGAGGACAGTCTCTAAACATATTATCTTCCCCACAACCCCAACATTTAATAGGTGGTTGTCTTGGTGTTTTCCCCCCTGTCTCAATCATTCTGGGTTCCATAATGCATCAAGACTCTTTCTTCTGTTTTTTCCTGAAAATTTCTTGCTCATGTCAATTTTCTAAGTTAGTGGTTATATTCTATTGTTCAAGATATTTCCAACACCCGCTTCCATGCTCACTTCTGAGTCTTGAGCATAAAGTTATGGGTATTTAAAATTGTCCTTCTTGGGAGGTAATCTCTGTATAATTCTTCTTCTTCTTCAGAGACGAATTAGCTCTTGGACTCGTGTTGAATCCTCTCTCAGGGTTCATAGGCTCCTGTGTTTTCCTTCCAATGCAGGTCTGTACAAATAAAAAACCCCACAAACTCCTTTTCTAAGCCCCTTTCTGTTCTTAAAAACAATTTTTAGGCACTAGCCCTTTTTCTTCAACCCGCAATCTCATGTGACCATGGGCTGTGACCAATCACTTAACTAAAAGGCATTTTTCTAGAGTTTTGAAACTTCGAGGCTTTGTAACTTTGGGAGTCAAAGGCTCTTACTACCTCCCGTATTATTTCTCCTGAATGGCAAACTCTTGTGATACATCTTTAGAGCTTCAGGGCTCCGAAGCTTCAGAGCTTTGGGAGATTCGCTAACATAACATAACACTTCTCCTAAATGCCAAACTTATGAACTCCCTAACAAGTGTTCCCTAGAGCTTCGGGACTCTGAAACTCTGGGACTTTGAAACTTCGGGCTTTGGAGGATTTTGCTGCTCAACTCCGACCCATCCTTGAACTGTCGAATGCTGAAATTTTGAACACTTGCTAATCTTTAGACATGTGTCCCAAAACATGAACGGTCTGGATTCGTTCCATACCTCAATACTTTGGGGAAATATTCCCTCTGCGCAACCACAAACAAATTTCCTGGAGTGCCAAACTGTCGAACCACTTATGGATCCAACAACCTGACTTCTCCCAAATGATCTATGATGTAGATTCACTCCGGGACTTTGGAGCTTTGGAGATTTTGCCTCCTTTCTGTCAAAGTCTTAAAAAAATTCGAAGCAACAAAGTCTGAAGGACTTGAGGGGTTAACTGTCACACTCCTTTTTTCCAGATCTAACAACTGTTAAGGATTCAGTCCCTTCCCAAACAAATCCTACGACCACTGTGGTTTCCCAATCTGCTACACCTCCTAAACTTTCAAACATAGTTAAGGTGTGCTCTCAGTGCCCTCTTGGCACTCATGGATGCTTTAAAACTCAAATTTTGTCCATTTCGACAATAATTCTCTCTGAAAATTTGCTTCAATTTCCACTTACACTGCCCATCCAGGATCAATGTTGAAAATCAGAGCTCTGATACCATATTGTAACACACCCATCCTTAAACCTGTTGGGCTATGCCACACATAAACTCTTGCGGAACTTCATAAAATGTAACATCCATAGACCACCCAGGCCGAGGCCATGTCACTCCATAAAAAAAACACTTTCATATGTATATATATATAACTTAAGTAGACAAACACATTCTGCAAATACACAGATTCGTGCGGAAATAACAGTAAAAGTATACATGCAACATTCACAGGAAAAACCTATAAACATAAACACATGTATAAAATACACAGTATGTAAATTAATACATCATTGATACTTGTATTTTATAGAAGACCACCAACTGCATGTAGACTTTCCACGATACTCCCAACCTTAGACCATGCTGCTCAGAACTCTCAACAGCGGGTCACCCCTGAGATGGGACTAAAATATACCCGAGTAAAGGGATTACTAGCTAGGCTAAGACAACACAAACAACAAGAAGGATTTCGTCCCATGAGCCAACTCAAAATACCAACCTACGGTCTCTCATTCCCCACATGCCTGTCCCACCCCAGGAAGTGTGCACCTTCTCTTCTCAATTGTCCTTCGGCTACCCCACTTCCCTTCTCGGGCTTCAACTACAGGCCAGATAGGAAGTCTCATAGCATTGTAGTTGCAGTTGGGCTCCCTCAGGAAATCACTTCCCCAACAATTCTCTCAGCTAGATAGAGTTGTGCATGGGCCCAACAACCCGCCTCTTCAATCCAAGAGCTTGCCAACCTGCCTCTTTAATCCACAGGCTTGATAACTTGCCTCTTCAAACCCACGGGCCTGGTAACCCACCTCTTCAGTCCAGAACTTAAGTCAACCAGTTACAGGTAATGGTGAAAACAAAAACAACATTCAGTTAAGGAATATGCAGAATTCAGGTATGGAACTGGTGATGGCAGCAGCAACAACCTTTGGGTTTGGTTTAGGAACTTCCCATAACATCAAGGTACATGTAACACAAGAATGAGTGCAGGATCCAACAATGCATGAATGATGTAGAGGTCGACTCATGGAGAGCATGTCTGAGTGTGTGAATGGCTGAGTGAGTGAATGGATCTGTGAGTGGGAAACATACTAATTTACCCCACAATTAATTTCATGTGCCCTTGATGAAACATGGCTCTCAAGGAGCTCGTTTCTCTCCACTTGGGATTCATCCTCTTTCCCACAAGAACTTAGGATACAATGATTACCCTCACCATAGTCTTTAGGAAATAATATTATAATATTCCTTTGGCAATATGCCCTCTATCTTAGCCCCCTTTCCTAGGCTCTTAGACCCTCCCTTTCTCTTCCTAGTGGATTTTAGTCCCCCATACTCTTTTATCATGATTGGTCTACACACAACGATGTATTTTATTAATGATACGAGTGTTTACATATACAAAAATAGTCTCAATGACCTTTAGCATCTAGGTTCTCCTGCCTAATAATCACATAAACCTCCTAGCTTATAATAATCTAGCTCACCAGCCTATGAAACATATTCACATTCACATTTACAACTGGGGCTCGGTGTTGGGGTATTACAACCCTCCTGTTCGATAGTCTAGTTCACCTATTTGGAAGTTTCTTTCAGTCTCTCTCCCTTATTTTCAAATGT
>SNQJ01S0160572.1:0-21704 GCA_010110895.2 Picea sitchensis
GGGTTTCGAACTGTCTGATAATCCTGACTTAGTATGCAAGCTAAAGAAAGACTTATATGGGTTAAAACAAGCCCCTCGAGCCTGGTATCATAGACTGGATACATATCTCAAAGACAAAGGGTTCAAGAGAGGAACAATTGATAACAATCTATATATCAAAACAGAGGATAATGATCTGCTCATCGTATTGGTCTATGTAGATGACATCATCTTCGGATGTAATAAGGATTCATTGGTACAATGGTTTTCTTCTGCCATGGAGTCTGAGTTTGAAATGTCTATGATAGGTGAACTGCTATTTTTTCTTGGTCTGCAAATTACTCAGAGGTCTAAAGGGATGTTCATTTCTCAAGAAAAATATCTAAGAGAAATGTTGAAAATATTTAAAATGGAAGACTCTAAACCTGTGGGCACACCTATGGTTACTGGATGCAAATTAAGTAAGGATGATGACTCACCTGATGTTGATCAAAGTTCATATAGATCAATGATCGGTAGCTTGCTATACATCACAACATCTCGCCCCGACATAATGCATGCTGTTGGAATGGTAGGCAGATATCAGTCTGCACCTAAACATAGTTATTTTCTAGCTGTCAAAAGGATATTTAGGTATTTGAAAGAAATAATGGCTTATGGTCTGTGGTATCCCAGAAATCAGAATTTTCAGTTAACTGCCTATTCAGATGCAGATTGGGCAAACTGTGTTGATGAGAGAAAAAGCACCAGTGGAGGAGCATTCTTCCTGGGTGACTCATTAGTAGCATGGCTTAGTAAAAAACAACGTTCCATTTCTTTATCAACTATAGAGGCAGAGTACATTGCTGCTGCCACCTGTTGCACACAGATATTATGGATGATTCAGACACTTGCAGACTTGGAGGTAAAATACGTTGCACCGATTCCAATCCATTGTGATAACACTAGTGCCATCAGTGTGTCCAAGAATCCTGTATTCCACTCCAAGACCAAGCATATTCCCATAAAATACCATTTTATGAGAGAGCAAGTCACCAATAAGGTTGTTCAGGTCCATTACATTCCAACCACAGAACAAGTTGCATACATCTTTACTAAACCCCTAGCCAAGACACCATTTGAATATCTCCGACAGAAGCTGGGTGTAATCCCGTCTCACACCTAAGAGAGTCCATCCTATTAGGGGGAGCTTTGTATTGATTAAATATCTGATACCTCCTAAAAATACCGAAACAAATCAGGGGGAGCATGTTTTCTTTGAAATTGATGTCAAAGGGGGAGAAAAGGAGTGGTCTGGACTGGATACCACAGTTGGAAGTCCAAACAAATTAACGCAGTCATTCAAGGTTGCCATCAATGCCAAAGGGGGGGATTTTTGGCATGTTTTCAGGTAGATGTGCTTGTCATTGATGGCAAGATTGGAGTATGCAGCGATGGAAAAATAGGGACAATGTAAGCTCAAAAGAGATAGTGTAGAGGGGCACGAAGAGTGCAAGAGTGTGCTTGTTTATGTGATGGAAAACATGCAGGCAAGGAAGATCAACAACACAGGTATAATTGCATGGAAAGATCAGAAGCGTAAACTCCATTTCGGAGTTTCGGATACCGGGAAATTGAGAAGTCAAGAGTTGAGACTCGTCAACACAGGAGTCCCGAAGTTGAGAAATCCGGAATCCCGATATCCTGAAAGAGCCACATCAACAAGATTTTTGTAGAATAGAAAATAACTCCATTTCGGAGTCCCGGATACCAGGAGTTGAAGTGTCGAAACACTTCACAACAGGAGTCCCAAAATCGCGAAATGGGAAACGTCGAAATCGCAAAAGGAGACAGTTTCAGATAATGGAGTTTCAAATACCGGGAGATGGAGGAGTCAAGTGTTGAGACTCCTCATCACAGGAGTCCCGAAGTTGCGAAGTGCGAAAAGCTGAAAAGATGATCTGACTTCATTTTGGAGTTTCGCAGACTGGGACTTGGAAGTGTCAAGAACATTCACATCAAGAATGCCGAAATCGCGATATGTGAAATCACAAAGTGATATGGGCCGATAGGTCCAGGAGGGGAATGTGGCAAACCACGTTAGAAAGGACAGGTGGAAGGCTATGACATGTGGCAAGATCAGACAACGACAAGTGTCGAGTTGATTAGGCATTTCAGGCTAGTGGAAATCACAATTCTCAGTGACACGTGACAACCACTCCGGTCACGACATGTCATCGAGTGATGTAAGACTTATCTCACTCCGGTAGTTCTTGATTTGGGAGTTTTAACTCCATCACTCCCCCTAAGTTCCGAAGGATGAAGTTCCGGGGCAAAGGATAGTTGTCCGATCACCATGGATCATGGACCATTGATATGGAGATCGAAGAGCTGTAGAGAAGAGCTCGAATCGACAAACTCCATTTCGGAGTTTCGGGGATCACGACATGGAGCATCAAGATATCTCATCACAAGAATTGTGAAATTGTGAAAGGAGAAATTGCGACATGGACTGGGTGCCTCGCAACAGGATTTCGCGACATGCAAAATTGCGAAAGGCTAAAATGAGAAATGCCAAAATGATAGGAGCTAATATAGACAAGCTCCATTTCAGAGTTTTGGGGAATGGGACATGGAGTGTAACAAAATATTCACTAGAGGGATCCCAAAATGTCAAAGTGCAGAATGGCGAAATGAATGCCAGAGTCTCTGAATTCAATCCAATGATGCAGATGAATTTGAATAAGATCGAAGGGCTACTATTGCACTTTAGAGTGTAATTGCTAGAAACAACTGATGGTTTCTGCCAGAGGATGAGCTCGTCTATGACAGAGAAGACAAAGAGTCTCAACTGCCAGAGAAGTTGAGGAATCCCAGTATAACACCCAGTGATGATGGATGCATGGTAAACTACCAGAGAAGCTGAAGAGTTACCATGATGATCAGGTAGAGCACTCAAAATCAACAGGAGATGAAGAATAGAGAGAGACAACGTGGCGCACAGGAGTGAGGTGGTGGGATTGCAGAGTGGCAGTGAAGACCCCAATGTGGTGGACATTGGCAGTGGTAGAGCATGCAGGAGAAAGGAGCAGAGGGGAAAGACAAGTGAAGGAGGAGGGAGAACGGAGAAGAAGACATACAAAACAAAGGAATGGTGCATTAAATGGACATGGAATACAATGCATAAAAAAAAATAGGACATAAAGTGAAGAGGAGGGTGCATAAGACACTGATGTAGACAGAGAAACACAGTGTAGCAGAACAGTGATGAGATTGGTAAGCCATTGAAGAACTTTATGTCGCTGTAATAAGTTTTAGTAACAAAGATTTATATTTCAGGGTGGTAGGGAGGTGCTAGGGAGGATGATTGTCCTCAATGGTTCAAGTGGGTGCTTGAACGCAGGGAGTTGTAGCTTCCATCTGGTTGTAGCTAGAGAAACCAGGGTGGCAGGGTGGTGCAAGGGAGAACTATTGTTCTCTGTTTTACAGGTTGGTGCCTGTATGATCGGAAGTTGGTGCTTCCATCCAATTGGTGATGGAAAACTTGGGGAGTTTGTGCTAGAGAAACCCAAGGAGTTGGTGCTTCCTTCTAGTTGGTGCTAGAGAAACCAGAGAGTTGGTTCTCTCAGCAAGTAGCATATTTCAAAACAGAGGTTGCAGCCTCATTATGAGTTGGTGCTCATATGTATGATAATGTAAATAATGTAAAGATTATTTATCATATAAAGAAGAAGAGGTTTTTACCCTCTATGGGTTTCCTCAAGAAATATTTTTCTCTGTGTATCTCATGTGTGCGACTGATGCTGAATGTGCTATTACTTATTTCCCTACATTATTGTGATTGTCATTGAGTGCTTTGTAAAGAGTTTAAAATAAGCATAATTGTTTAAGCACGGTAACAACTTATTCACCCCCTCTCTCAGTTGTCCAACAGACCATGCTTCATTGCGGAGATGCAACATGCTTGAACGATAAAATTCTTGAGCGGTCCCGCAATTGAAACCATGATATAGCGGAAGATCTACATGGTGGAAGGTGGTGAATTACAGGCTCAAAAGCGGTGTGGATCCAAACCACCTTTGATGACCCCACAATCATGTGCTTATATAACAACAAATCCGACAACAACACATGGCCACCCCTAGGCGTTAATCCACGCTCTGATCCCGAGGAGGATTTAGTTAATGGAAGGGGAATGGTAGATGAAACCTTAACTCAGTCCATAAATAGAAGGCATGGAAGCTATGGCCGAGGAGACAGAGATGTCAGTGCGAGGTACCATGATGGAAGGTTTCTTCTTGTAGACCCATACTGATATGATATTGCATCTGACAAGAGAACACACACAGAGTCTAATAGAAGGATTCATAGACAAAATATTTGAATGAGATGGCCAAGTCACACTCAACATTTTCTTTTCCCTGTTCATTTGCATCAGATGAAAATTGTGCTTGTTGTCTCAGTAAGGCAAGTGCATAACTTGAGTCTATTCTGGAAGCTGATATTCTTTGTAGCCCTATCTCTAAAAATCCTTGATATGAGCAGCCTATTGTTTTCTCATGTGATGATGATAAGATATCGCTTCCTGGATTGAATCTTGAAAGGAAGCCCGTGTTTAATAATGAAGAACAATTTTCTCATATTGTACAAAAGATACCTCTTGGTATGTCATTCAAGGCTCCTCCTTTATTTGATCATTATGGAGACAGTGATGAAGATGCTGAGGTGTTTTTTGTCTTAGAAGCAGAAAGCATTAGCAACCAACCTTCTAATGAAAGTGAAATATTTTACCAAGAGCAACATGATAGAGAGAAAGAGCCATCCATTGGCATACATGAGGAGATTTCTTTCCATCAACTAGTAGATGTTATCAGAGGGGGAAAAAGAGAAGTGGATCAGTAGCCTGCATCATCCTTTCACTCACCTATGATTGACACAGACATTCAACCATGTGTGAGTAGCTGTAAAGCAGAGAAATTTTTCTTTTACATATCGAGTAGGTTTTATCACCTACTTTATGACCTTGTAGGGGAGTACATGGAGTTTCATTTCCTCAATATACTTAAGATTTCAAGCCTTATCTTACCTTCATCATTAGGAGGAAATATGAAGAATGTAATCAATTTGCTGTCACATTTTCATTGCCCCTTGTTGATCGGTGATAGAGTAAATACATTTTCAGTTAGGAGGTTACTTGAATGGCTCTGGTGGAAGTTTGTTTTCACCTAGCACATTGTAAAATCAATTAGTGTAGGTTTGTACATAAATAAGCTCCTTCTGGAGCATGTGTGTTTTCTTTTGTTTTGTAAGTAGAATGGTGTACATATCAACCTATTTTCTTCAAAAAAATGTATTTGATCTCGACTCCACAACCCAACAACTAAGGCACTAGAACTGCGGTTTCTTGGTAGCTCACAGGAAGCATGCCATCTACCATGGAGCCAATGTTATCACATGAAATTTTCAAGGGTCACAACAAGTTGTCCAAATATTTTTCTTGCACAAGAAAAAACCATGAGCACAAGAACAACATTCAAAGCAGTCTATTTTGGGCTGAAATACAAGCAACGATCGAGTTCAATTTTCAATGGCTGAGATCCCATGAAAAGTTCAGATCAATGACTACCGTGTATTCGGCATGTCAAAATTGCATGAGGATTAGCAACTAGACAGAAGTCCTGAAGTCCCAAAGTAAATTTGAGCCATTGAAGGCTAAGGACACGCGTCGACAGATCTCTCACTTCAGGAATTCGACACTTCGGGAAAAAAATCTCGAAGCTCGAACTCTTGAAGTAAATCTCGACTGTCCAAATCAAGAGGCCACGCATCACCAGATCTCTCACTTCAGGAATTTGAAAATTCAGATAATTACACAACCAAGTAGGAGAAAAATCCCAAAGCCTGCATTCCTGAAGTAAATCTCAACTGTCCAAAACAAGAGGACACACAGAAGTAGATCTCGCACTTCGGAGGATTGCACGAAAAATCATAAGAAAAGGGCCGAAGCCTGAACTCCTGAAGTGAATCTCGGTCATCCAAATCAAGAGGCCACACATCACCAGATCTCTCACTTCGAGAATTAGAAACTTTGGATAATTGCGCGAGCAAGCAGGGGAAAACTCCTGACATAAATATTAACCGTCCAAAAGAAGAGGACACGCAGAGGCATATCTCGCACTTCAGAGGATTGTGTGGATAAGAAGAAGAAAAGGCACAAAGCCTGATCTACTGAAGTGAATCTCGGGCATCCAAATCAAGAGGCCACGCGTCACTAGATCTCTCACTTTGGAGGATTGTGCGAGTAAGAAGAAGAAAAAGGTTCGAATCCTAAACTCTCGAAGTGAATCTTGGCCATCCAAATCAAGAGGCCACACACCACCAAATCTCTCACTTCGGGAATTCGACAATTCAAATAATTGCTCGAGCAAGCAGGAGAAAAATCTCGAAGCCTGAACTCCTGAAGTAAATCTTGACCGTCCAAAACATGAGGACAGGAGGAGGAAGATCTCACACTTCGGAGGATTGCGTGAACAAGCAGAAGAAAAAGTCCCGAAGTGAATAAGAGCCGTTGATCTTTGTAGCAGGGAGAAGGGTCCATCCAAGAGCGACGCGTGACAAAAAAAGTAGGGATTTCCCAAATCATGGATTGTGACAATATTGACGATCATGCTTCATTGCGAAGATGCAACATGATCAAATAATAAAATTCTTGAGCGGTGCCACAATTGAAACAATGGTATAGCGAAAGAGCTACGTGGTGGAAGGTGGTGAATTGTGGACTCAAAAGCGGTGTGGATACAAACTACCTTTGACAACCCTACAATCACGTGCTTATATAATGACAAATATGACACCAACATGTGGCTGCCACCTAGACATTAAGCTGCACTCTGATCCCAAGGAGGATTTAGTTAATGGAAAGGGACTGGTAGCTGAAACCTCAGCTCAGTACATAAATAGAAGGCCTGGAAGCTATGGTCGAGGAGACAGCACTGTCAGCCCGAGGTACCACAATGGACGGTTTATTCTTGCAGACCGATACTGATCTGAGCTTGCATCTGACAGAAGGATGCGCAGACAAAATCTTTGAATGAGATGGCCAGGTCACACTCCTGGAAGTTGTGGACTGATCTGATTATAAATAGACCAGTTTAAAATTTTGTAAAGAGGGGGGTTCAAAGGCTCGAGAGACGAGAGAGTTTTAGGGGCAGGGCTCTGTATTTTTTAGTTTTAAGCTTGAGGGTTTGGATTGTAAATATTATGTTATTGAAGATTACTTGTTTTTATGAGGCTGTCTTCTTAGTTTACATGATGTTCTGTTTTTCTTTTCTGGATGTAACATCTTTGATCTATGGATTCCCGAGGCGGTAGAGGATCTGCTGTCATATTGCCCATGTTTCATAGTTTATCACCCATACACTTGTTGTTTTTCTTCTTGTCTGGATGTAGCATCCCTGATTTATGGATTCCTGAGGTGGTAGATGATCTGCTGTCATCTTTCCCATCTTTCATGATTCATCACTCAGATGCTTGTTGTTTTTCTTCTTGTCTGGATGTAATCTCTCTGATCTATGGATTCCTAAGTTGGTAGAGGATCTGCTATCATCTTGCCCATTTTTCATGGTTCATCACTCAAACATTTTCTTTTTTTCTTTTCGTTGGGAGGAAACATCCTTTATTTATGGATTCCTGAGGCGGTAGAGGATCTACTATCATCTTGTCCATTTTTCATGGTTTATCACTCAGGCATTTTCTGTCTTCCATCTTCCCATCAACACTTAAATCCTTTTTTCTGATAGGAAGTTTAAATGCCTTCATTATTCACAATACTTTTGACTCCATTGCCCAACAATTAGGGACTGATCTACAATTACTTCTATTATCTTTTCCTTTCTTTGCAATCTTTCCCTGATCCACCTACTCAAACCATTTTAATCCATTTTACTTTTTGATGGGTACTGGGCTTTTCCTCTTGCAGTCGGAGGGTGACTCTCGGTGCTAACAACCTCCATCTATCTAGCCCAGTTATCAAGTTTCTCAGTGTTAACTTCGCCATCAAACATATGCAAAACAAATTTTACATCAAGTTTAAGTAATGGTATATCAGGTTTATGTTTATGATAATTTTTTCTTGAATAAGTAGTATCCGAACTTGTACTTGAAGAAAAAGAAGATGATCGAGATGAAGTAGGAGTTTTAGGAGGGTCCTCTCCTTCTTCACTTTTGTCTTTCTTTGAAGATTCCCCTTGAACAGGTCTCTTCTGTTCCAAGTAATCATCATACAACACTTTTACCATCTCTGACATGGAAAATAAAGTCTTTTGAAACTCTCTTTCATTTTGAGAAAGTCCTTCTTCTGATGCCATCTTCTCAATATGAGATGTCCTCTTTATTGATCCAATCTTTGGATCTCCTTCTACAAGCTCTCCTTCACCATGAATTAACTTTTCCTTGGTAATCATGCAAACTCAAACAACCAACTGCCAACCTACTCTGATACCACTTGATCCATAATTGATCTTTTAAAAACTATGGTTAAGTTTATGCATGAGTTGATTTACCATTTATGAATTAAAGAATGTTGCAGACATATACGAAGTAAAAACAACAAACCATAATCCCAAGATTGATAATGAAGTTTGAAACAAGTTTGCCTATGTCTTCGGGCCTTTGTATCAGTGGGGAAGGCTTCTTATTAATCTTCAATGCTTTAAGAGTACAAAAGAAAGGCTTACATAACAACTCTTGAAACCACCTTTCGGATCTGCAAATTCTGGATAGAAACAAACATCATCATTGGATGGAAGAGGAAATTTTGAGACTTTTGAGTATGAATTCGGCTATGCTTGGCTCGACACCTTGGGATCTGGAAGAATTTTTCTGTTCATCCAGTCAGATGCAAAAAGAGAATCCATATTCAAACTTCCCTCGAAATTCTGCAACTTTTGAGTATAAAGTCAACCTGCTTCTGAACATTCCCTTGGGGCCTCCCCTCGACACAAATCCCAATGATGCACTCTGTCAAATCCATACAGTTCGTAGAGTCTCGATTTGCATGCCAAAAACTATTTTTCTCGATTTTTGTGCCCTGCTAAATAAGTCAGACTCCACAAAATTTAGCGACAGTTAGCTAGATTTCGCTAGATTTGGAGGATTTCCACCAGATTTGGTGGAGCCGTGGAATTTTTGACCTTCTAGAAGGTGCCATGTGGCACCTCCTCATTGGGCCATGTGTCACCTCGCCATTGGCTCGAGCCACGTAAACACTGCACAGTTATTTTCCACGTGTCATCCATACGACTGCCACATCATTATACAACCCTGCAACGTGTCATCCATATGACTACCACGTCATCGTGTGACCCTGCCACGTGTCATCTGTATGGGATGCTACGTCATCGTATGACCTAACCATGTGTCATCCGTATGGGCTACCACATCATCTTTCGACCCTGCCATGTGTCATCCGTATGGGATGCCACGTCATCGTATGGACTCCCATGTGTAAGTTTGTACAATCCACATTATCACCACATCAACACCCAAAAATGCCAAAAAATCCTGCCACGTGTCAGCTCTTGGTGCTTCCATGTCATCATGCTGATGTCATGCTAACGTCACCTGCCACATCACTACTGACGTCATCTGCCACGTCACTACTGAAGTCATGCTAATTTTATTTTCCACATCACTGCTGACATCATCGACCACGTTAATGATGACATCATCAACTGTACTGTTGATGTCATCAGTTGAATTTGACCTGTTGACTTTGACTTTGTTGCTTGTTTGACCTGAAATTCAAATCGTGATAACTTCTGCATATGGTGTCCATTTTCAGAAAAAAATATATGGCCTAAATCAACATGACAAGCGCTACACAATGGCACTGGTTTCATTCGATTCCAATAACTTTGATTTTTAGGCCTTCCTGGATTCATTTTGGATCAACAGAGAAAAAAGGAAAAAAACCTTCCCACATTCCAAAAATGGTCCTTAAAGCACAATATCGACATGTAGTTGTGTTAGTTTGACAACAATATTTGGTGTGTAAGTTTCAAGTTTAATAAGTTAGCATCCTCCCTTACTCTAGAAGTAGGATTACTTGATGGCCTTGCCTGTTTTAAGATGGATTCCTTGGGTTTTGTGTTTACTTTACTTGTAGGCTGATGATGCATGTGTAATATGCGTAGTGTGGGTGCCCCATCCCATTGATGTTGGAAATTATAACACAACAATAATTGTTCCACTCTAAGTAACTTTTTTTTGCTTTACTCTGCTCTTCTCTAAGTGATTTATTTGTTGGAAACAATGGCTTGAGGTATTGGGCTACAAGAATAGTTAGTCAATGGAGATTTTTGTTGTTTTTTATGATCTTAGTAAGGAAGACCTTCTCATAGGTATGGAGGAACTCAAGAGTAATGTCAAGGTATTAGGATATTTGAATTCCACATTCCTTGCTTTGATGCCAAAAAGGGATAACACTATAATTTTATGAGTTTAGGCTTATATCATTGTGTAATTGTGTGTATCATTTTTTTTCTAAGATTACGGCAGTGATATTTAAGAAAATATTCTTACAAAAGTAGTTTGGTTTTTAGTTGGTAAACAGATTTTGACGCCATAAGGATAGCTCATGAGGGTCTTCATTAAGTAAGGACTAAGAAATATTCTTCTATGGTCATGAAATTGGAATTATCCAAAGCATATGATAGAATCATATGGCTTTATCTTGGACTAATACTTTTACACGTTGGTTAGAGCCTTCCAGTGGTAAAATATGTGTCCTTTGTTGTGTTTATCAATGGCTTAGCCTCAAAATTTTTTAGGCCATCTAGAGGGTTGAGATAGGGATGCCCGTTATCCCTATTGTTGTTTTTGGTAATGTTGAAGGTTCAAGGAGAGTTGTAATGGAAGAAAATAGGGTACGAATAGTCTCAAGAGTCATAATTGGTATGGATTTGTCGTTAACCCATCCGTTATTTTTTGATAATTTCTTGTTGTTCTCTAATGGGAGTGTCAGGGAAGTTATAAAGGTACATAAAATATTGGATACTTATGGAACAACATGCATGGAATTTAATGTGCTAAAATATTCCATATTTTTTACAGGTATGGAGCAAGAGGTAGAACAAAGGTTGATAAGGATATTTTCTTTAAACTTTTAAATTTTCAATATGGCTTTAAATATTTGGGTTTTTTTATTAAGGAAAAATGGATACATGAAGAGAGGTTGGGGATGGTTATTAGAGAAGATCAAAGCTAGAATACATAATTGGTGTAATAGATGACTGCATATAAGGGGGAGGTTGAACTTAGTATAGTGTGTTCTAAAGGCCATTCTTGTGCTTTGCACTCCTTCACATATATCCCAAAAGGTATCTTAGAAAAAATCTGAAAGGTATGTTTTAAATTCCTTTGGTAGAGAAGAGAGGAGAATGAGGGAATCCCATAGGTAAAGAGGAATATTATACCAAGACCAAAGGAGGAAGATGGATGGGGTCCAAAGAACATTCACTTTCTTAGCATTTCTTTGGAAACCAAGAGCTTATGGAGGGTTCTTAATTAATAAGGTATGTGGAGGACAATTATAGAACAAAAGTACATAAGGTCAAGAACCATCATGGAATATATCAGGAACCTAAGGAAAAATATAAAAATTACCTCAATCCAATGGAAGGCTCTAGTCTAGGGATTTCTCATGATTGGGAATCATTTGGTCTAGAAAGTGAGAAATGATGAGAAGGATGAACTGGTGTTGACTATATCTTTGATTTTGAAGAAAGGATAATACTACGAGATGAAATGATTAGAATTATTTGGGATAGAGGAATTTATACCCTCAATAATGTGGGGTATCCTCTTTCTGCAAATATTTATCAGTAAGGATGGAAGAGTGCATAACTACTATGATTTGAAGGAGATTAGGCAGTTCAATGGAATGCTTATACATAAAGCCTTAGGAGGGGGCATATCAAGTGGAAGGATGATGTCAAAACCATTTCATAGGAAAATAACAAAGTTATGGGTGAATACACATCTCACGTTGGATATAAAACTATGATTGATACAGATATTCAAGAGACTATTTGGTGGTGGAAGCAAATTTGGAAATTAAAAGGTCCAAAAATATTTGAATATTTATTTGGATAGATTTTAAAAATAAGGCATTGACATGGGAAGTCTTGTAGAGGAGATGTATATAGGGTCTATGGATATGTATCATATGTAAATTTGAGGAAACAAATATTTCTCACTTAATAATAAAATGGGTCTATGGATATGTATCATATGTAAATTTGAGGAAACAAATATTTCTCACTTAATAATAAAATGCCATTTTTCTCAGTAGATCTATAAATAATTAGAACATATCATTGGTAAATTCAATATATGGAATGGTGAGATAGTGGAGCAATGTTTGAAGCAAAGGATTGTAGTAAAATAAAATGAAAGAGATCAGATCCCTACCATGCCTAATTATTTTGGGAATATGGCTAGCTAGAAATTCTAAAATTTTTGAAGTCAAATGTATTCCCTCTTTTCAATTTGTTTCACAAGTTAGGGCTATGGTATCCAATATCAGGATGCCTATCAAGGACAATGTTCCTTGGTAAGTGAAAATGCTAACAATTGATAAGTCTTATCCTTCGATATTTTTTGATGGAGCTAGGTAGAGTCCACCTAAGTTTAGCAGTGTTGGAGGAGTTTTGTTTCTCTCTAATTCTCATCATGCGAAGTTCAAAGTAGGCCCTAGACTTGGGTCCAATAACTAAAATAAATTCAAGGCTCTGAGATTATTACTAAAGTAAAAGTGGTAGAGGTTAAAATATTTATATTTTATGGGGATTCCTCCTGCTCATAAAATACCAAGGATCTACAACATAGTGGTGGGATCCATTATTGTGGGATTAATTGAGAGAAGGAATTCATGTCTCTACTTTGATATCTATTTGATTGTCATGACTTGCTTGTTTCTCCTTATTTCTTTAGGTGATGGGTCTTCATTTTTTTAATATTAGATGATAAAACTTTATTTCTAATAGTAGTAAGACATATTTTTGTGAGAATATTAGAGGATTTTTGAAGTAGCTATGTGGTTGAAAGATGTAATTCTAAATGAATTGTGAATTGATCTCCTCAGGTCGACATTAATGGCCATTTTTTTTTTTTCTGGGGGACACTTTTAAAGGGGCTGAAGGGATCTAGGGTTACTAGACCCTTATTTTTACTTCCCAAGTGTTAATGCACCTAAGAAATGCAATTTTCATTCTCACTCTGAATATAAATTACATTTTTTTTTCTTGGAAAAAAATATGGGTAATGAGAAATAATGTGTATGTGTGTGTTGAGAGAATAAAACAATTTATTTTTTTGTTATAGATTCTAATTCAAATTATTGTCCTTTGTAGGGTTATCACATGCTAGAAAAGAGGAAGCTTAATATATAAGTTATACAAATGTGAAGGAATCCTACATAAGGCGAGTGGATGAACATTAACTTGGTGGAAGAAATGGAAGCTAGTGCTCGACATGAATGTTTTAAAATCCCTGATGCTCAACCTAATTAGTTGTTGTTGTGGTTTTGACAAAATAGTTGCTACAGTTGCACTCTGAAGCCATAGTGATAAAACTAAGTAGTCATTATTTTGGTTTTGATGGAGGTGGTGAGGAGAGTGGAAACTACAGTTTCACCCTGAAGCCCAATTGCCTAGCCTAAGTAGTTGGTTTGGTGGTTTTGATGGAACAATTGCTTAGACATGATCATTCTAGAAGAATGGATATGTAGGTGAATATTCAATGAAAAAAATACAATTTACTATGAAAACTTGTAAAATTTGGCGAATATTATTGATACAAGAATATTTTGTGTAAAAAATAAGGGAATTTTTAAAGTGAAAATGGCCAGTTAACAAATTTATTTTTTTGAAAAACAAAGGGCCAAAAAATAGCTAATTGGCGAAAATTCACCCATAAAAAATACCCTGGTTGAGGTGTAGTACAATATCACTCTCATATATATTCGATATATTTATTGTTCTTGTGTGTAAGTTTGACTTTGTTCATGATTGTAATGGTGGATGGATATCTATCGCAAACAAAGTATTTCCATATATAGTTGAGAGGGTTTCTGCAAGTTTTGACTAGTCTAATGGATAGGTACGAAAAACTTCTAGACTACTCTAAATATCCCATGGATTGGTGTCCAATATTGTTCAAGACTCTTTCACACTTATGTTTAGGTGAGTATTTTGGTCATGTTTCAATAGGGAACATTGTAGGGAATGGTTCGGAGAAAACATTAGAATTTCCAGCAAAAGTGGAATGGGATTACTGACTCTTATCTTGCATGTAGGATCTAACAAATTCCATTATGGATATCCTTTGGAATGATATCAAACTATAGGAGGAAATATGTATGAAGTATAATGAACACATGTTTCTACTATGAACATTTAAGGAGGGAGTAAAGTGGAGAAGGTTCTCAATCACCCAATTCTTGAAGGGTCATATGGGAAGTATTCCATTGTGATTCTTGGTGTGATCCATTCATAAAAATGTTCAAACAAATGGGGTGATAGTTCATGGATAACGCTCTACTTGCTTGGTTTGTATTTTATTAGAGTAGGCTTATATCTTGAAACCATTAGTAGAGTGAAGAGGTTTGATAAAATTTACATGGAAAGATCATAGGAACCAAAAGAGAGAAGGGTGAAGAAACTTGTGAAGAAAATTAAATCAAGAGTGAGGATGGTGTTTGGTGGGATCCTATGGCAGATAAAACTATTGAATATTCTGGAAAAGCCTTGATTAGAAAATTCCATGGCCTACAAATCTCAGACTATTCCCTTAATGACAATACAAAAGATCTAGTCTCTAAATCTTGGGTATCGACCATTTTTTTACCTTTTAGGAAGAGGTTCAACTGCTCTATAGTTTCTATCTGAAGAATATTTGAATAGGGTCCTGAAGGGGAGATGGTTCTTGGGAATGACCTTTCTATCAATGGAGCCATTTTTGATGTGTTTTTATTTGTGGTCATAGGTGGCTAAAAGAATGTATATATGGGTTAAATTTCCAAGGTTTCCCATGGAGATGTGATATGTCAAAAATCTGAAGGAAATAGACAATTCATTGGGAAGAATGATAGACATTGATGAATCCTTCAAGGTAATCACCTATCAGACAATGGTTAGAATTTTAGTAGAAGTTGAAATTGGTGAAGACTTAACTAAGAGTATGGAGATAATGGTAGGTCATATTGTTCATACTCAATTTTTGGACTACTACAAAATTCCTTTTAGATGTGTGTGATGTCATGTCTATGGTCATATTGCAACAAATTATTCTTTACCTTTTGCAACGAAGGTGCGATGAAAGAAAGCAGGGGTTAGGGAGTCAAAATATGTCACTAAAAAATTAGTAATACATTTCAAAGGGGAGCCATGTCATGATGTTGAATTAGTCTTCATTTAACAATATTTGTCCCAAAGGAAGAACTTGAAGATGTTATCTATAATCGAAGCTAATCTATCTGAGATGGAAGTTTGAGTGTTGGAGAATCCTAAGCTAGTCTCCCAAGAAATATAACCAAAATGTGAAGAAGTTTATGTTTCTAGGGTTTGTGACTAGGGTTCAAACAACATATCAAGTATGGGTCCAAGCGGAACTCCATCACATTTAGAGGCATTAGCCATGGAATATGTTGTACCAATTCTTTAAAAGGTGACAAGATTAGTTCTAATAAGTCAATTGGAATAAAGGGTCATATTGGGTTTTAGGAGTGGACCCTTTAAGGGAGACATGCCCTTAAATAGTAAAGATAAAATATCTATTGCACCGTGCATAAGAGAAACCTTAAAAGAGATTCAATAGGGGAAGAAAAAATCCATAGTAGGGATCCTTAGTGTAGGCAAAACCCTTTTGGAGGGTTTAAAATGATTGTTTCATCCATAAATAAAAGACTTTACCTAGATAGGTTGGTGTATATTCACAAGACAAATATAATATTGTTTTAAAAAACATCCATAAAATGCTTAATAATCACATAACAATTCATAAACATTAAACATAACCAGAATTGATGGCTACATAAACTATGCTAAAAGGAGCAATCACACCTGATCTGATGAACTAGTCGAAATGGTTGGAATGGTTGCCCCTGCGTGCTCCTCTTCAGCTGTATGACCCTCTGTTTGTCCTGAGCTTCCCTCACTCGATGAAGAAAGATCTTAAAGTACCTGCCAAAATCATTCAACCTTCATAAATATCTACAAAATCAATACAAGTCATATTTGTAGCACATTATTTACTCTAAGATGCATTTTTATGAGAGTGTCAGAACATACTTGAATGAGCTCCTCTTGGTTTGAGGTAGCAACAATGAAGTCAACATTGACTTTGTTGTTGCTCTGTTGGATGGAGGGAGGTTTGATCCAAGATCAAACGACTCCAATAAATTATTCTCTACTGAACAAGGTCAACCACATGAAGGCATACGCTCTTATACCCCCCCTCACATTATTCTCAATTCTGCAATACCCAATCTATTTTCTACTAGAAAATATGCATTAAAAATATTCAAAACTAATAGAATATGATTGTAAAGCTATGGAAGAAAGCTAAGCTAAAATAACTACAAATTTGTTTGATTTCAATTTGCTTTGAACATAAGAACTAACCATCTATATTTCATTTTTTTCCAACATGAGTACAAAAAAGTATTTCATAGAAAAGAGATTTTATAAATAGTTATTAAAATATTGTACATCAACGTTTAGTTTTAGCCGACCTCTTCTTCTTAGCTCAAATTCCTAAGCATTTCATCAATATCATTGTCTTCATTCTCCGACTGCTCTTCAAAATATGATTGTGCTTGCATCCTCTCACACATAGCACACCTAGTCGCGGGGTAGTCATGGGGTAATGGAGGCTGCTGTGACGAGGAATCACCTACAAAAGAAAAAAATGTAAAATTTAGATGGCCATTTTTTAAATATCATTGAACTAGTTTAGTAATATTAAAAACAACACATGCAATGTCATTATTTACCTAGTGCACTGGTCGAAATTGTTGGAATGGTTTCCCTCGTGTGCTCCTCTTCAACTATATGACCCTCAAGTACAACATTCTATTCCATTGAAACCACAAACTTTATAAGGACAATCATAAATGTATAAGTAAAACAAAATAGAAGTACAAAATGTATAAATATGAAATTATTAAGTATATGATTAAAATACAACTATATTACCGTCATGTTACTTAGTCGTAGCACCATCGTGCGGCTACACCCCAGTGGAATGGGACTGCACGGGAGAACCATTTTCTGGTTGCAAATTGCTATCCAATTCTACAATTGGGTTGGTTGACAGTGCTACTCCCATGATTAAAACAAAGTCATAACACATTAAATTTATCGATGATATCAAACATGACTGTATTATATTAATAATGAAAGGTTAATGTGGATTGAATTTTGTTTACCTTATCCTGCAAAGTGGTTCTTGGTAACTGCCCTAAGATTTTTCGGTGTTCAACTACAACTTTATATCCGTACTTGTAACCAAGCTGGAGGTCTTCCTCCATGGTTTTAGTACCGAACTCATCACCCTGCATTGCATAAGAATATGTATTTTTAATTTTATTAGCTGCAATTACCTAAAATTTTGAAGTCAATACAAATAATATATTTGAGTACTTACAATTCGTGACTGCAACTTCAAGTATCCCCCCCGACCTAGCCTATGCTGGCCACATTTGGAAAGCCTTTCTTTTGTCTCCTTTGAAGTGTCATTCAACCTATCATCAAAAGTTTCAAGTATGTTAATATATACCACACTTTTATTTAGATCTAAAAACAATAAAAGGTATTGAATTGAAATTGTGATTTAGCTTTTGGGACCAGAGGGTGTTTTTCCTTCATCTGTCAATTTATTCTCTTTTGCATCCTCAATGAGGGCCTTCCACTCCCTCTCTAGAATCATCAGAGGATTCTCGTATCTATCGTTTAGTTTCAAGTTCTTCCTATAGGTTTCCCGCGTATATTTTAAATATTGACCAGCTGCAACGATGGCCAAGGTTTTATTAAATGTGTCTACACCAAAAAGGATTTCAAGATAATCCATCAATTCTTTTTTGAGGTTGGAATTATGGGAATTCTACCTCTCCCGTATGGTGGGTCCAAAAATCAACAATGCCTTTTTCTCCAAGGCCCTATAAAAATCGTTGTTCACTACACTCAAAAAGATTATATGATTGTTAATTTAAAAATAATAATTTAGATTATTTATGCTTGTCTACATAGAGAACATGAAACAATTAAAATTTTAAAAATTACCCGGGACTTTAACTTGCTTTAATGGAAGCCCTTCCTCGTTGACCATAAATGTTCCCTTAAGGTTCCCCGTGTTGGTCACACATCTTGCTTTAGGAAAATCAACCATATAGTTGGCCAAATCATCAACCTCATCTCTTTCACCACCTCCAGAGCCTACTTGTGTGGCTTCCCAGGGGTGCGTGTCGTGGCTCCCACCCAATGGTGTGGAAGGTGGAGATATGAATAACTGTGTCTTGGCAAATATACGAGGGCTTGCGTCGGTACCTTGTGGTGTCTGTGCAATGCTACTACTACTGACACCATGCAAGTCAGAGTTAACAAGATCCAAAAATCTCTATATAAGAAAGAAAACCTTTTTTCATTTAGATAATGTAAAAGTTAAAAATCAAGCTTTCATAATTGATCTTATGAAATTAAAATAAAACCACTTGAAATTATGGTTATTACCTTATATGTGTTAAGCCTTGTCATAACTTATCTGATCCTTTCTTTGACTTTAGGAGTTTGATCAAGAATGTCTAACAAGTGAGCCAGTTCCCTGTTCGCTTGATTGATATTTTTTTATTATTAATACCATAGGGCCAGGGGATGCATACAAATCCATTTCACCAAGTGAATCATCATCATCATGATGGCCTGCCGACTACATATTTCAACAAAATAAATGTTATTTCAATTATGTAAACAAATAAAATAAATTATCACCACAAAAATAAAATGCACATTAAATGCAATTCGAAAATTGTTGTTCGTTTACCTGTTATGAGGCTATTGATTTACCACAATCAACCTGCCACATTACAGTAAAATTAGAACCATGATTATGATAATGAGAAATAAATTCAAATGTATGAGAAATAAAGTTAGTTCATGAATACACATGGGACAAAAACATGGCATGCTAAAAACATAAAAGTAAAGAGTGACTAAAGAACATAATGAAAATCATAAAATATAAGAGTCATTGTTTATAAGTTGGGTAAAATAATATATGTACTGCCCCCATAATAACAACGTATGTATCTATTCGATTCAAATTGTAATCAATCAATGAGTCTTCCCCTGCATCTATTGATTTTATTACACATACACATACACAATTTCCTTCACGCCCCTCAAACACGTAATTGGGTTTTTTATTTGTGGTTGCGGGTCATGTACTGTTTATAAACCTTGCAATATTCCCTGCTTCTTTTGGCCTTCCATCAATATAGGTAGTTTCTCCTTTATTTTGATCATTGTCTTTTAGTTGTATATAATTTGTAGCCAAGCCATATCTTCACATACTTTTTTTATATTGGACTAGTTGTATCCAAACTTTGTAGATATAAAAAGGTCCGACATATTCCATCAAATTAGTTAATCTGCTGTAATAGAACTTTATGCCATCCATGGAAAATAACCCCAAACTATGTAATGACGATGGAGCAATCTAGTATATCCTTTTGTTTACACAAAAATCAATGTTTATTTAAGGATTATCCTTGGGTACCCATTGTTTCACTATATGTTTGTACCTCAAGGGAACCTCGATGTCATCTATTCTCTCATGATCATAAGAACATGATCCTCCTTTCGCAAGAAAAAAATCCATGCGTCTATGGATTTTTATTCTGATATTCTCACCTCTAGTTGATCTCCACATGTTAGACCTACTAGATGTCTCACTTTCCTCTATTCTACTTGAATTTCCCTTACTCAATTAAGATAGATATGACAAATACCTGTTTGATTGCACGTCCTATGACACCATCAAATGAGAGAAACAATCAACCAATGTCATATACAAAAGTTAGTGAAGATGAGATACTAACATGCTATGTATCAGATGCAATATGTAGAAATTATGGAGGCAATAATGAGGCCAATGGATCCACTTTCTAAGATCCCTTTGGCATATTATTAGTATGTGGTTTGAGTGTGGGATGCAAGAGGAAACAATGTTACCCTTGTAGATCCCTTTGGCATATTAGTAGATGATCCCTTTGCCATATTAGTAGTATATGTTTGATAAAATTTGGTGGTAGTGAGCACTCTTGAGTAGAATCGAGCTTGCCTTGATTGTTATGTGGGACTTCATATTTCAAAGTGCAATTTTGGGAGCTGACGATTGGCATTGTTACCTGGGAAAACGTCTGATTCCCTGGATTCAATATATCCGGTATAACATGGTGTTGGGAAGTCCTATTTATTTGAATCATTAGTTTCTAGTTTCTTGTAATTAGGGTGAGAGAAAGAAATGGTATGCAAGGAATTTGAAGGTATCACATGGTAACTCCAATTATGGAGCACATCCCTTTGATTGTTATGAATAAATTTTCTCTAGTCTAGGAGGATCAAGATCTTGACTACTATAGTTTTTTGCAACACAAAAGAGATATTTATGGGGGTGGTGAGCATAATCTTTAAGGAATGAAATAATAGAATTGGATAAAACCATAAGAAGGGGAGTCTTTGTCAACTCATTGTTAATGGACAATTATATGAGGATCCTCTATACGACATTTACTACCATAATTATGAAGCAAAACATCATAATTTGATATTTTTCTTGGAGATGACTTTTAAAATTGTGTTATGGGTATGGGAGGTCATCCTAAACACATCTAATGCATATCTTGGGGCTTAAAAAACCATAATAATTGTTGTGATAGTGGGTTCCTTTCCTAATATTTCCATTGAAGGTTTAGTTTCAAGCTCTGTACTATATTTATGGTGGTTTTTATTTCTACTTGGTTCTCCTCTTTTGGTATGGAAATGCCTATAATTTCCAGGTGGAGGCATGGTGTCAGTTGGAGAAGATTATGACATATCATGATCTCTTTTATTATCCACAAAATTTGCATTATTTTCTTACTTATTGTAGCTTAGATGACATGCTATCACAACTCTCTCATTGTATTTTATTTTTTTTACCTCATCAATGGTGTTGGGTGCCCTTTATTTTGCTAGTGGTTCATAGACCTAAAGTGTTGGCTCAAAGCCTTTAGATTAATCTCTAAGCATGATACTAGGGCTTTAGGTAGATTCTTGTGATTTTTTTGTTGTTTTGAGGGTGTGTTTATCCCACACACCTTATTGAATGTATGTGGGGGATAGATGTTTGGTATTTTCTCACATACATATTGCTCCTTGTACATCAATGGATTGTTTTTAAAGGGGCAAATTAGTTGACATACGGTCACAACACTCTCATTGTCATTTAATTTTTTTTCTTCATTGATGTTGTTGGGTTCCCTCTATTTTAGTAGTGGTTTGTAAGATGTGTGGAAAAACCTTGGGAATTTACAGTAATGAATGTGATACTAATGATCCCAATATTGAAATATAAAATGGAGAATGTGAACATGTTCATGGCATGTTTCAAGATAAAAATGGTATGGCATGTGATGCTCTGGAACTTCA
>SNQJ01S0160572.1:28283-41143 GCA_010110895.2 Picea sitchensis
TTTGCGAAGTCTCGTGAGCTTTCAGATCTCACGAAGGAGCAGGGGAGTTACAATTAGTATTCCCAAAGGTTCTAAGCTCAGAAGGAGTAGAGTCGTATATCCAAGCCACAAGAGCCGTGGATTTACCTGTGAACTTCTATTTTGGGTTTTCGCGAGTGGAATTCCCGACATCGTGGCAACAGGGCTTGTGAAATCATGAAACATGAAGTCCTAAAGGAATGAGAGGATTGTGTGGGCCATAAGAATCGGGAGGTGGACAGGTGGCGCACTATCGACACGGAGTCACACTCCATTGACCATTTTGGGGTTTTGTGGGGTAAAGACCTGAATTCCTTGCATTAGGATTTGCGATATCGCAAAGTATGAAGTCCTGATAGAGTAAAGGGGTGTTGAAAGGTCAACCTTACAGACACATTGACGTTTCGGCAAATCAGGTTTCGGGGATCGAGGGAACGAGTCGCTCGACATCGCAACCGCCGAAATCACGATAAGGAGAAAACCGAAACAGGGAGAGAAAGGGTCAGCGTTGAATATCTTCAGGTTTCGGAGGTTGAGAGATAAGATGCTTGACCACCGGATTCGCAGAAGTGTGAAGTCTGATCTCTCGAAGTACAAGGGGGAATTTCTCAGAGTTAATTGTGGGTGCAGATTTCCTGAAAGGGAAATAGAGGAGCCATTTTCGAGAGCTCTTCGGGCCATTGTGAGGGGAAATATCCTGTGTACGTAACCTTTTGACCCATGGGTTGAGGAGGGCTGCATCATATATCATCACATACCTGCAAATCTTCCTTAACTTTAACAATAAGAGACTAGCATTTTCATCAAACTTTTCTTTAGTCTCACAAGACTAGTTTTGGATTAGTCAACAACCCTAACTTGAAATAATCATAACTTTGTACCTGTAATGAATAAATATATGAAACTGATACACAATGTTCTTCAATGTGTTTTATGCAATTCCTCCAAGTTTCACTAGTTGGAAACTCTCATAAAAAGAGTTATAGCAAAAATGACACACCTTGCTGAATTCTAGATTATTCTAGAGAGAGACGTTGTAGAGTGTGCCCCACATGGAATATTTGTTGAATTGATATGAAACTATTACACAAAATACTAAATACTGTACAATAACCAACACATTTTGTCTTACTAAATTTGGATCTGTTATGAAGAATTTATGACGTTTTTACCCGAAACACCTGTTTTTGACTAGTTTCAGGACTAGCCACAAACCCTATTTTCCATGGAGTGTAACTCCAAAAATACAACGACCCACAAGCTGAATTTTTTACCATAGATAATTGGATATTTTTCCTCAATGTCATAGAAATTTCATGGTCTGAATCATTCTAGAAAAAAATTATGGCAAAAATGGTGAGATGACCTGAAAAAAACATACCTTAGAAAGCATCATCAATTTTTTTTATCCTTCCTTGATTTTGGACCTTCTTTTCTTCACTTTCCTTAGAAATTAGGCCTAGATATCCTTTGGTTAACTCAGACACCTATAGGTATTCAATATTCTCAATTGTGTCTTAAATGAGAGAGCCTTGCCTCTGATTTATACTCTCCAAGTAGTTTCCTTAAAAACATCTTCTAGGTCACTTTGCCCACTTTCCTTATTTTAAGGTTAAACCACTTCTAATTTCTCCATTAAATTTACTATTTAAAGAATTTATTTTGTATTCACTTTGAATTATAGTACACTCATCACTTCACTTTATTATTTACCTTCTAAAATCTCTTAAACCACTTTGACTACTTTGACCTTTTGGGACTTCCAGATGACATGTGAGGGTCCTCCAACTTCATATGACCATAACTCTCAAACCATGAGGAGTTATGTGACGTTCCACATACCACAAGAAATGGCATGACATGTACTATCCATATAGAATAATATTACCTAAAAATATATCAAAACTCATACCATTATCCATCAAACAAATTTGGGTACATTACCCAAACCTGGGTTCTCCAACTTCACATGGTCATAACTCTCTAACCGTGAGGAGTTATGTGACGTTCCACATACCAATGAAAATGGAATGACAAGAAATATCCATCTAGGATAGTTTCCCTGACAAATTCACTATGCTTCATCTCATTATTCCACAATTAACCATGGTTTCTCTTACTCCGCAAAGCGTCTTCCCATGGGGCCTTTCACCATAAGGGGACCACTTTGGAGTTCATCCATCTTTACTTCTTATCAACCATGAAAAGAAAATAATGAGTCATATTTACATCAAACAATCTTGGGTCCATTACCCAAACCTTTGTGCTGAGGGGCTTTCTTCAAGGGTTGACATCAATGACAACCAACCTTAATCAACGATCTCCCCCTTTGGCATTGATGGAAACACTATGATGAAATACTGAAATCATATCACTCATGCTCCCCCTGGAACCATGCCTCTGTCCTCTGCATCTGATAAATCTTCTCCCCCTGGAACCATACTTCTATCCTATGCATCTGATAAATCTCTCCCCCTTTGTCATCAATGGCAAAGGTATCTTTCCATCCGAGGCTGCTCCCTCTGACTGAACTATCCTCTTATGGTGATTCCTCGTGTACATCTAAGACATATAAGATAAGCATTCAAAAAGAATTCAAAAATCATTAAAAAAATATTCATTTTGGAGAGGAAACAACTCTAAGTCTTTGGTGAAGATATTTAAAGGCTTCCCGTGGAAGTGATTTTGTAAAGATGTCTACCACTTGTTTTTTTTTTGTGCCCGCATACTCAACTCTGATGTTCTTTTATGCAACCTGCTCCCGTAGAAAGTGATACTTGATTGGAATGTGATTCGTCTTGGAGTGCATCACTGGGTTCTTTGAGATACTGATGGTGCTTGTATTATCACAATAGATTGGAATGGGATCATCATACTCAACTTGTATATCTGTCAGAGTTTGTTTCATCCAAAGTACCTGTGTACAACATGATGCTACTGCAATATACTCTACCTCGGATGTAGATAAAGATAATGATGATTGTTTCTTTCTTAGCCATGATACCAAACACTCACCCAAGTAGAATGCAGATCCACTGGTGCTTCGTCGGTGATCAATACAACCTGCCCAATCTGCATCTATGTAGACAATAAGTGATAGATCCTTTCCTTTTGGATACCATAATCCAAAATCTTCTGTTCCTTTGAGATATCTAAAAATCCTCTTTACTACTAATACATGTGATTCCTTTGGTGCTGCTTGAAATCGTGCCACATGTCCAATTGATTGCATTACATCTGGTCTGGATGCTGTCACATATAGCAGGCTGTCAATCATTGACCTGTATTGCCTCTGATCTGCAGACTTCAAATCATCATATTTGCTTAGCTTGCAACTGGTTTGCATAGGAGTGGTAACTGGTTTGCAATCTTTCATTGCGAACCTATTTATCATTTCTCTGATATACTTAGTTTGAGAAATAAAAATTCCTTGGTTTATTTGACATATATGAAGACCCAAAANGCGCTTCCTTTCCATAGTTCGTAGGGAGTTTTGTCATTGTTGTTTATGAGCATTACTTTATTTTGAATGTGAACTGATGTATGCACTGTATGTGTCCAAAAAATATCTGTCAATTTGGAATCCATTAGTATTGTTCGAGTCATTTCCTGTGTAATTATCATCCATTATGATAATGCTCCTTTTTCTTTGAACCACTCTCTGAACCAATCTATGAATCCATGCTCTTGTCACTATCATATATCTATCCAAACCTACTAAGTGTTCTTACAAATCCATCTCTTTCCATACTTTCCAAGACTCTACTTGCACAACTGTCCATAATGCTGACCCATTTATCACTATACTATCATGAAGTCTTGATTAATCTATCAAACTGTACTTCTGCTAACTGATTTCTCTGATTCTGTCTTCTCAAACTTTGCAAGCTTCTCGAAGGATGGTTCTTTGGTCTGTCATAGCTATCACATAGACTCCCCTTGTCTAATATTCATATTACTTGGGAGTCTCTAAGCCAGATGGATCAGAACAATTCTTTCTCTGATGTGTATTCATCACCATCTTCATTGGTATATTCATTATCTCTCTGACCTCTGACTTCTTTCTTTCTGTCTCTGGATTCATCTTTCACTACAATGCCTGAAAGTGCAATCTCTTGAACATGTTCCTTATTTACCCGTCCTTCCTTTCTTTCAGTTATTTTCCAAATTTTTCTATATTTGACATCTTTCCTTTTCTCTGTAGAATTTTCTTCATCTCGTTTTATTGCCAATCTTGTGATTTCTAGTACCTGGCCTTTGTTCACTTGTTCTTCCTGTTTTCTTATCCATACTTTCTTATATCTGATATCAATATTCTCTTTCATGGAAGTATCGATCATGCTTCTACAATCACTGGCTATGTGTCCATAGTTATGACATGTGTAACACTCAATGGTACATGTGACCACATAGGCACTTCTTGCTTGAATATTTCTTTTATAATCTCTACAATCTGCAACCTTATGTCCAAAGTTAGTACAATAAAAACAATTACCATAAAATAAATTTGCATACCTGAGAGTGAATGATCTTCTTTGTGGTGTAGTCCTTCTAAATTTTTGCCTTGACTGATAATGATCATGATTGAAGCTTCTTTGTGGCTTGAACATGGATGGTCTTCTTGAAGATGTATCTTCAATAGTTTTCTTATATTCTGGTTGACCATGATTCCTTCCTTTGAGTACTTCTGCATAACTCTTTCTATTTTCTTCATTCTTCTTTTCTAGCAACCTAGAGTGCTTCTCTTCATTCTCTATAATTGATGTGGATCTTTCTGTCTCTTCAATGTTCTTGTTGAGCTTGATGATTTTACTTCTCAATGTGACAACTTCTTCTTCAAGCTTCTCAACGTCTTCTTCTTTCTTCATTATCTGAGACTTCATGACTTCTTCTGTTCTTTTTGCTTCTTCAATATGATTTTTTAATGTGATTATTTCTTATTCAAGTCCTTTCTCCTCTTGACAAAACTCTGCCTCAAGCTGGTTTAGATCATTAGTTCTTTCCTTAAGATGACTTGTCAATATCTTGTCTCTCATTTATGCTTCTTCCTTCTGCGCTACTATGTTGGTTTCCAAACATTGCTTTTCATATTCAATGTTTTCTTCAATCTTTATGGCTTCTTCTAGTTGAGTTCTTAAGTTATCGATGACCTGTTGGGCTTCTTCAAAAATGTGAACACTTTCCTTTTGTTTCATCAATTCTTTCTTGAGTAAATTGTTTTCTTCTCTTAGTTCATCTAAATAACTAATCAATTCTTCTTTATAATTTCCTTCCTTTTCAATTAGTTTTTCTATCTCAATTCCTTGATGGCATTCTATTTCAAGATGTCCATGTTTTTCACAATTAAAACAAAACAACATACCTCTAGTGATTATGTACTCTTCATCTTCTGAATCTGCTTGGCATGGTGAACATAATTCTTCTTGATTTGTATATGCATCTTCTTTGACATTTTCTGAATCTGTGATGGGTGAAGAATATATGTCATGTAATTTATCCCAAAGTTCTTTTGCTGATGAACATTTACCAACTTTTCTCTTACCGGATTAGGTAATCCTTCCCAGATGAAATCCATTGCTATTTTGTTATTCTTCCTCAATTCCTTCTTGGTTGCAGTCTTTACCCTTTTTGAACTATCATATCCTGTAACAACTGATAGCCAAATATAATGTACTTGTGCCTGTAAAAATACTTTCATCCTTATGCTCCACATCTCATACTTAAAACCATTCTGACCATTAAACATTGGTACTCCATTATCAGAATAATCCATGATCTCCTTCCAGTGGTTAAACTATTTCCTGAAGGAACCTCCTCTGATACCAATTGTTGGATTACTGAGAGGGGGGGTGAATCAGTAATAGAGTAATTATAATCCTTTTTCTCCAAATAATCCAAGTGTTATATCAATGTAGAATTATTATCCAATAATGACCAATAAGAAATGAACAATCACACACATACACAATACACCAGTGTTTTACGTGGAAACGAAAATTGAGAGAAAACCACGAAATGATTTTTCTTATATGTCTTGAAGAATTACATTCATTGGAAGCACCAACTTCCTTTGTTTTATAGCTGCAACTGGAAGGATGCTCCAATACCCTAGTTTCTTAGGCTACAATCTGAGGAGCTCCAACTCCCCAAATCTTTGGCTACAACCAGAACGAGGATACAACCCCCTATGTTTTTCGGCTACAACCAGAAGGTTAACAACCAAAAGGTGGCTACAACCACCTGTCCTTGCCCCGTCCAACCGCCCTGAAGTAGAAGTAGAATGATGGAACCATTCTCACAATATCACTGTGAGATATACCATTTTAAACATGTACCAATAAACCTGAACCATGCATCAACCATGCATCAACCTGTACCTCAACCTGTAATCAACTTGTACCATAAACAAGTGCATCAACCATGCACCAACCTATACCAAACAATCTGTAATCAACCTGTACCATAAAAAAGTGAAACCAACCATGTACCAAGTATGTACTAATCATGTTTCAAGTACTCATCAACTATGACTCATCAATATGTACCAACATCATCAACTATACACCTCATGTATGTGCCAACTCATCAACTACTTGTCTCAACTATGTACCCAACTTGTACCTCAACCAAAATTCCTCATCAATTTCATCATCCAAATATGATTTGTAACTCTGTAATAGACCTGGTGTATATGATCACATACTTGCAAATCTTTCTTAAATTTAACAACAAGAGACTAGCATTTTCATCAAACTTTTCTTTAGTCTCACAAGACTAGTTTTGGATTAGTCAACAAACCTAACTTGAAATAATCATAACTTTGTACCTGTAATGAATAAATATATGAAATTTATACACAATGTTCTTTAGTGTGTTTTATACAATTCCTCTAGGTGTCACTACTTGGAACCTCTTAGAAAAGGAGTTATAGAAAACATGGGACACCTTGCTGAATTCTGGATTATTCTAGAGAGCGACCTTGTAGAGCGTTTACCTCCTGGAATATTTGTTGAATTGATATGAAACTATTAAAAAGAATACTATAGACTGTACTCTAACCAACACATTTTATCTTATGGAATTTGGATATGTTATGTAGAAGTTATGACATTTTTACCCGAAACACCTGTTTTTGAGTAGTTTCAGGACTAGCCAAAAACCCTATTTTCCACGGAGTGTAACTACAAAAATACAACGACCCACAAGATGAATTGATTACCATAGATACTTGGATATGTTTCCTCAATGGAATAGAAATTTCACTGTTGGAATCATTCTAGAAAAAAAGTTATTGCGAAAATGGTGAGATGACCTGAAAAAAACATACCTTAGAAAACATCATCAAAAGAATTTATCCTTCCTTGAATTTCGGCCTTCTTTTCTCCACTTTCCTTAGAAATTAGGATTATATATCCTTTGGTTACCTCAGACACCTATAGGTATTCAATATTCTCAACTGTGTCTTAAATGAGAGAACCTTGCCTCTTATTTATACTCTCCAAGTAGCTTCCTTAAAAACATCTTCTAGGTCACTTTGCCCACTTTCCTTATTTTAAGGTTAACCCACTTCTAATTTCTCAATTAAATTTATTATTTAAGTGATTTATTTTGTATTCACTTTGAATTATAATACACTCATCACTTCACTTTATTATTTACCTTCTAAAATCTCTTAAACCACTATGACTACTTTGACCTTTTGGGGCTTCTAGATGACATGTGAGGGTCCTCCAACTTCGTACGACCATAACTCTCAAACCGTGAGGAGTTATGTGACGTTCCACATACCACAAGAAATGACATAACATGTGTTATACATATAGAATAATATTACCTAAAAATGTATCAAAACTCATACCATTATCCATCAAACAAATTTGGGTCTATTACCTAAACCTGGGTTCTCCAACTTCACATGGTCATAACTCTCTAACCGTGAGGAGTTATGTGACGTTCCACATACCACCAGAAATAGAATGAAAAGAAATATCCATATAGGATAGTTTCCCTGAAAAATTCACTGTCCTTCATCTCATTTTTCCACAATTAAGCATGGGTTTTCTTACTCTGCAAAGCGTCTTCCCGTGAGGGCTTTCACCATAAGGGGACCACTTTGGAGTTCATCCATATTTACTTCTTATCAACCATGACCAGACAATAATGAGTCATCTTTAAATAAAAAAATCTTGGGTCCATTACCCAAACCTTTATGCTGCGGGGCTTTCTTCAAGGGTTGAAATCAATGACAACCAACCTTAATCAACATACACAATACACCAATGTTTTACGTGGAAACCCAAAGTGGGAGAAAACCACATAATGATTTTTCTTATATGTCTTTAATAATTACATTCATTTTAAGCACCAACTTCCTTTGTTTTCCAACCGCAACTGGAAGGAGGCTCCAAACCCCTAGTTTCTCAAGCTACAACCTGAGGGAAGCTCCAACTCCCCAATTCTCTGGCTACAACCAGAAGGAGTCTACAACCCCCTAATTTCTCCGGCTATAAACAGAAGGTGGCTACAACCACCTGTCCTTGCCCCGTCCAATTGCCTTGAAATATAAGTGCCAAATGTAGAAACTGAATATGTCACTGAGAAACATGTCACTGTATATTCATCAACCAATCTGATTTGATCACATATACCTTAAATGTAGAAACTGGATATGTCACTGAGGAACCTGTCACTGTATACTCATAAACCAATCTTATCTGATCACATATACCTCAAACACTATACCACAAGTCTGTACCTAAAACCATGTGCTAGAACCTCACTGTTATACAATCTCTATTTGTACCAATAATTTCAGCAACATACCTCAACCAAAATCCCTCAAACATGAAACAATACTAAACTTCGGTAGATCTGCCTCAGATCAACTCTACAACAAGCCATAAACTCCCAAGAGGGAATCCAACATATTTACAAGGCAAAGCCTCAACTTGATTCTTAAATTCAACACTACACATATGATAACCATTCCTTTTTTACTTCTTGTAGCGTTATGTGTCCGCGAATCCACTGCCGCGATTTTTCTGCCGCACTTTTCTTGCTGCGATTTTTCTGCCACACGTTTCTCGTCGCACTTTTTTTTCCACAGTTTTACTGCTACATGTTTTCTGCTGCATTTTTCCTGCCACACTTGTTCTGTCGTAGTTTTCCTGCTGCACTTTTTCTGCCGCATTTTTCCTTCCACACTTTTTCTGTTGCAATTTTTCTACCACACTTTTTCTACCGCAGTTTTCCTGCTGCTCTTTTTCTGCCTCACTTTTCCCTATCAATAATACCTGCCCAAATAACCTTTAAAAAAAAATATATTCAATGATATTCAAGTGTGATTTGAATGAGAGACCCTTGCCTCTTATTTATACTTTTATGTAGCTTCCTCAAGGGGTTACCTTCTAACCATCTTAACCCACTTTCCTTATTTTAGAGTTAAGCCACTTATAACCACTTGTCCACTTAACTTAACCACTTTCCATAATTAATAAGTTCTCCATTAACTTTATTATTTAAATAATTTCTTTTTCATCCTCTTTGACTTATAGTACACTCATCTCTTCACTTTATTATTTAAATAATTTATTCTTTTCAAAAACTTTGACTACTTTGACCTTTTGGGGCTTCTAGATGACTCATGAGGGATCACCAACTTCACATGGCCATAACTCTCTAACCACGAGGATTTATGTGACATTCCACATACCACCGGAAATGGCATGACATGTACTATCCATCTAGAATAGTTTTACCTACAAATATATCAAAACTCGTACCATTATCCATCAAAAAAACTTGGGTCCATTATCCAAACATTTTTGCTACCAGAATTCTCTACCAGACTTTCTTCAAGGGTTGACATCAATGACAACCAACCCAATTAATCAACAATATCCCCCTTTGGCATTGATGGAAACACTTTGATGCAATACTGAAGTCATATCATGCAATACTGAAGTCATATCACCCATGCTCTTCTTGTGACCATCACTCCCCCTGGAACCATGCCTCTGTGCTCTGCATCTGATAAATATCTCCCCCTTTATGATCAATGGCAAATGTATCTTTCCATTTGGGGATGATCCCCCTAACTGAACTGTCCTTGGAGATACTCCCCCCGACTGAACTCTTCTTGAAACTAATCTCCCGACTTGAATTGTCCTCTTTATGGTTCTTCCTCGTGTAAATCTAAGGCATATAAGATAAACATTCAAAATAATTCATTTTGGAGTAGAAATTACTCTGAGTCTTCGACGAAGATACTCAAAGGCTTCAAGTGGAAGCGATTTTGTAAATATGTCTGCCACTTGTTCTTTTGTGCCCACATATTCAACTTTGATGTTATTCTCTGCAACCTGTTCCCGTAGAAAGTGATACTTGATTGGAATGTGCTTAGTCTTGGAGTACATCACCGGGTTCTTTGAGATACTGATGGCACTTGTATTATCATAATAGATTGGAATGGGATCATCATACTTAACCTGTATATCTGTTAGAGTTTGTTTCATCCATAGAACCTATGTACAATATGCTACTGCTGCAATATATTCTGCTTTGGCTATAGATATGGATACTGATGATTTTTTTCTTGCTTAGCCATGATACTAAACACTCACCCAAGTAGAATGATGCTCCACTAGTGCTTCGTTAGTCATCAATGCAACCTGCCCAATCTACATCTGTGTAGGTAATAAGTGATAGATCCTTTCCTTTTGGATACCATAATCCAAACTATTATGTTCCTTTGAGATATCTGAAAATCCTCTTCACCGCTACGACATGTGATTCCTTTGGTGCTGCTTGAAATTGTGCCACCTGTCCAACTGCCTGCATTACATCTGGTCTAGATGCTATCACATATAGTAAGCTACCAATCATTGACCTGTATTGCCTCTGTTTTGTAGACTTTGAATAATCATATTTTCTCAACTTGCAACTGGTTTGCAATATTCCATTCCGAACATCTTTAACATTTCTCTTATATACTTAGTTTGAGAAATACAAATTCCTTGGTTTCTTTGACGTATCTGAATACCCAGAAAGAAGGATAGTTCTTCGAGTAATGAACTTTCAAATTCATTCTGCATATCCTTTGCTAATTTCTGTCTTAACATGTCATCATTTCTTCCAAAAATATTATCATCAACATAAAATTCAATTAATAAAATACTATCTTGAGTTACCTTGATGTAGAGGTTGATATCTGCACTTCCTTTTCTGAACCCTGCATGTTGTATATATTTATTGAGTCTAGAGTACCATGCTCTAGGAGCTTGTTTTAGACCATATAAGGCCTTCTTCAATTTGCACACATAATCTACATTCTATGACAACTGAAATCCTTCTGGTTGTTCAATGTAGACTTCTTCTTCAAGTTCCCCATTCAGAAAAGATGATTTCACGTCCATCTGATACACTTTAATATTATTGGAGCATGCATAAGCTAAAATAAATCAGATTGCTTCCATTCTGGAAATTGGGGAAAATGTTTCTTCAAAGTTGATTCCTTCAACCTGTGCGTATCCTTTACATACCAATATATCTTTGTTCCTTGTAACCTGTCCATCTTTATTCAATTTATTTCTGAATACCCACTTTGTGCCAATCACATTCTTATTCTTTGGTCTTGGAACCAATTCCCAAGTGTCATTCTTCTCTATTTGATCCAATTTTTCATCCATGGCCTTATTCCAAAATTCATCCTTGTTGGCCTCTTCAAAACTGTTTGGTTCAATCGTAGACGAGAGTGCTAGGTGCGTTTGTTCTAGTGAACATATTCTTCTTCTAGTCTCAACTCCTGCATCTTTGTTTCCAATAATATGATCTAAAGGATGATTTTTCTATACTTGTTTGATAGGTGTCTTTGGAAGCACTTGCTAATATTTCTCTTCTACTTCTGTTTGATCCTCTTCATCTTCCCCTTCTAATTCTTCTTCATCTTCTACTTCTTCTTCGTAAAGCTGTTCCATTGATTCATTTTCTTCTTCCTTTAATTCTCGTCCACCTGTTTCATCAATTGTTACATTGATGCTTTGCACAATTTTTTTCAACCTCAGATTGTAACACTTGTATGCTTTCCTTTTACTTGAGTAACCAACAAGTACTCCTTTTTACTTGAGTAACCATCAAGTACTTCCATTTTATACATGTTGTTGCTCTCCATGATCTACCTTTCAGTGGTTAAACTGATTTCTGAAGGAGCATTCTCTGATACCAATTGTTGGATTACTGGGGGGGGTGAATCAATAATAGAGCAATGTAATCATTTTTCACCATAAAATGAAAGTGTTATATCAATGTAGCATTATCATCCAATAGTTGCAGAGTAAAATAAACAATGAACAAATGAGCAATCATACACATACACAATACACCAATGTTTTATGTGGAAAACCAAAGCAAGAGAAAACCACATAATTCTTTTTCTTATATGTATTTAAGAATTACATTCATTGGAAGAACCAAATTCCTTTGTTTTCCAGCTGCAACTAGAAGGAAGCTCCAACCCCCTAGTTTCTCAGGCTACAACCTGAGGGAATCTCCAACTCCCCAATTCTATGGCTACAACCAGAAGGAGGCTACAAACCCCTATGTTCTTCGGCTACAACCAAAATATAGCTACAACCACCTATCTTTGCCCCATCCAATTGCCCTATATAAGTGCCAAATGTAGAAACTGAATATGCCACTGAGAAACCTGTCACTGTATACCCATCAACCAATCTGATCTGATCACATATACCTCAAATGTAGAAAATGAATATGTCACTGAGAAACCTGTCACTATAAACTCATTAACCAATCTGATCTGATCACATATATACCTCAAACGCTAT
>SNQJ01S0160574.1:6952-28656 GCA_010110895.2 Picea sitchensis
GGACCTAATGTGGAAAAATAGAAAAGGAAGAGTTATTAGTGTTGTAGGATCCTCTGGAGGCATATGCACCTTATGGGACCTGTCGATATTCAATCTCATATACTACAAGGAATCAACCAACTGGATGTTTCTCCAACTAAACCACAACCCCTCAAATATGTCATTATGGATGCTCAATGTCTATATGCCTTTCACTCCCCCAGAAAAACAAGAGTGTTGGAACTCTCGCATATCCCTTTTTGATGAGTTAAGAGGCTCCAATCCCATTGTTGTTGGGGATTTCAACATAATAATATGCAACAAAGAAAAAAATGGAGGTAACACTATCTGAGATCCTTGCCAGAATCTTATGGAAGAATTCACCTCCTCCTAAGACTTAATATATATAAAAACTGCTAAGGGAAAATTTACCTGGTCTAATAATAGGTATGGTTCTGCTCATATTATTGCTCGGATTGATAGGTTCTTCCTCAACGACCCTCTCCTCAACTCCCAATTTACCCTCTTTCCCTCCATTCTCTCGTGGTTTGGATCTAATCACCACCCCATATCCCTTTTTCTAGTCGACCCCCTAAACCTTGGACCTATTCTCTTCCTCTTCAACCCCCTTTGGTTGCTTGACCCTTCCTCTTTCCCCTTCATTGAGTCGTCTTGGAACCAATGGATAAATGGCTCCCCCGTCGATATCTAGGAGAAAAAAATCAAAAAACTCAAAGAAGCTCTGAAATATTGGATCAAATCCAAATCCACTACATTATCCCAATCCAAATATACCCTAGAGATAAAGTTGGGTCATCTGAGAGAGAAATTGGAAACTGAGCACATATATCAAACCATCCTGGAAGAAGAAAGAAAAACCTTCAAATCCTATCACTCAACTCTGAAAAATGAAGAAACGCATTGGAAGCTAAAGTCTATAAATATATGGCTACAGGTAGGAGATAGAAATACCAAATTCTTCCACAGACAGGCTAAAGCCAGAATATGGAGAAACAGAGTGAGTAAAATTAGCATTTTTTATGGTAATTTGATTATTGATTATGACCAAATAAAAAGAGAAGCCTCTCATAATTGATCTCTACAAAGAATGACCCACCCTTAACCTCAACTCCTTTGAAAGAATGTTCGAACATATCCCTCCCCTTCTAAATAGAAAATACAATGAACAACTTTGCAGGATTATATCTGAAGAGGAGGTCTAGGACGTCATCAAAAAAATGAATCCATACAAATCCCCTAGCCCTGATGGATTTTCTACTCACTTCTACCAAAAATGTTGGGGGATAATTCGAAAATATATGGTCATAATGCTACAATATATCCAGAAAACATCCAATATAGGAGGAATCACCAATTCCACCATCCTTCGCTTATTCCTAAAGACTCCAACCCCCCATCTTTAAACAAATTTAGTCCCATCTCCTTATGAAATGTCTCCTACAAAAAGAATTATAAAATTCTAGTTAATAGACTCAAGCCTTATCTCCCCAAGCCAAGGTGTATTTGTTGAGAAAAGAAAAATCATAGACAATATAATTTCAGTTCAAGAAGAAATACATTATAGTCAGACCAGAAAGGAGAAAGGTATGGCCATAAAACTAGACATGGCAAACACATTTGACCATGTAAGACACAACTTCCTCCTTGCAGTCCTCATTAGGTTTGGATTCAATGAACTCTTCCTCTCTTGGATCTATGCCTACCTCCATTCCCCTTGGATATCCCCTCTTGTTAATGGGATACCCACCCCTTTCTTTCAGTTATCTAGAGGACTTCTCCAAGGCTTCCCCCTCTCCCCCATTCTTTACATCCTCATGGTTGAATTCCTAAAAAGAAAACTTGACAAAGAAAGGGAAAATAGACTCATCCCTGGGATCAAAATTTCCCTAGTTAAAAGAATAAATAACTCTCAATTTGTTGATGATACTATCCTTCTGGAAAGGGATTCTACTATATTAGAAAGAAGATTCAAAAAATCAATGGATGACTACACATTTGCTTCAGGTGGAAAGGTTAATGATCTCAAAAGTCAAATATTTGCATGGAATGTCCCTCCCAAAAAAATGCAAGCCATATATAGAATACTTAACTTCCCCTGCACCACAGAGTGGAACTCCTTCAAATACCTTGGCATTCCTATCTCCCTCAAATCCCTCCCCTCCATTTCATGGAATCTAATCCTGGATAAAATAAAATCAAAATTCAACCAGTGGGGATCCTTTTCCATCTCTTTATGTTATTATCCCCTGGGAAAATCAAATCCACCATTTCCGATGAAATTAGGTGCTTTCTTTGGCAATATGGTCGCTCCAACTCCAGGTGTTACCACCTCATCAATTAGAACATAGTTAGATCCCCCCTATCCAATGGGGGCATTGAAATAAAAGATTCTAATCTTCTTAATCTTGCACTCGGTGCCAAAATTATATCGAGACTAGTCTCGGACAAGAACAATTGGTGGAAAAAGGTTATCATTCACAAGTATCTCTCAGAGAGCATACTTCTCTTCCTAGACCAACCCCATCCTTCTCACAATGGATCCAAGATATGGAAACTCATTCTAGCCTCCCTCCCCCTCATTCAAATATGTTTATCATATTTCCCTAGAAATGGTAAATATATCAGTATCTTCTTGAACAATATCCTTGGCGCTCCACCCCTTGAACGAAATTCATTTCTCCTTCCTCTCCTCGTGTATCTATCTAATTAAGGAAAATATTCACTATATGACATATCCACTTGGAACAGAAACATCGGTAATTGGTTAAGTTGGGACCTAGGTGTCCCTCCCCGAAATTTTCAATCTCTCTCCCATCTTCTCATCTCAAGACTCAAATGTTGTGTACCAAACTCTCTCTTTTCAAAAGACTCTCGCAGTTAGGGTGCTCAACATTACTCGATCAAGCAAGGATTCATCTCCCTTATCAATGACACTCATCTCGCCCCAAGATCTGAACATTGTAAGCATATTTGGAGCAATGATGGTCTACCCAAAATCAGAATATTCTATTGTACTTTGTCTCATGGGAAAATTCTAACATGGGATAATCTTAGTAAAAGAAGAATTCATGAGCCCTTAAGGTGTGTACTCTGTAAGAAATATTCTGACTCCATCCAACATATATTTTTAGATTGTAGCTACACCCACACAGTTTGGTAGATAATTCTCCAAGATCTAAAGACAAGGGTCAGGTGGAAGAATTCCATCACCCATCTCTTCCAAAGATGGAAATTCAGATATAAAGGCACCCTGCTCAAAAAAGTAACTTTTCAGAGAATTTGGATAGCACTCCCTAAGTATGTATGTTGGAAAATATGGCTAGAAAGAAATAAATCACTCTTCATTGGGGAGCTCAATCTCCCTTCCTTAATTGCCAACAGGGCCATCAATATTCTTTCAGAACACTTCTCTCAAATAAAGCTCCTAGCCAATTCTCTTCAGCACCTTGACAGTTCAGAATGTGCATGGGTGGACAGCTTGAACTTTACTTTTTTGGCACTCCCTCTACTCCCTCTCTTCCTTCCTGGAAACTTCAATTCAATAAGAGAGAATTTGAAAATTGGCTCAAAGATAGGACTAGCCACACCTTGTTCTTTGATGGCTCCTCAAAAAGGAACCCCAAAGTGGCAGGTGTGGGAGGGGTGATTCTTAGTCCAAGAGACCAACTTGAAATTTCTTATGCTTGGAACTTAGTCCAAGCCACCAAAAACTAAGCTGAAGCCTATGCCCTTTTTAAAGGAATGAACCTAGCCAAGGACAGATGCATCTCTTCCCTTACTATCATTGGAGATTCTCATCTCATCCTCTCTTATTTGATTCACAACAAGGCCCCTTCCGACCTCACTCTCAACTCAATCCTTAACAATATTAGACAAGAAATCCATTATTTTGGTGGCAATAACTTCTTCCATGTGGTTCGTTCTCTAAATTCACAGGCTGACTTCCAAGCAAATCTCGTTTCCAGTCTCCCATAAGTTTTTCTTCGTTCTAATGTTCTCTCCTAGCTTCATTCCATTCCATGACCTCTATTAAATGAATTTCAAAATTATTCTTCATGTAAGGAAGCCTTCAGAGATTTGTTTTCATTTCCCAATGGAGAATTCATCCATCAGTCTATCTCTGATACTGTGGAAAATCCCCTTACAAAATTGGATACTTGGATGTGTTGGGATGGCCTCTCGCCCTCCCTCATGGTCTCGTAGAACCTAACAATTTTAAAATGATATGGGTGAGTCTCTCCATACCATGCTCTATCTCCAGCTCTGGGTCTCCAAGATCTCCTCTCATGTTGGTACATCCCTCGAGGAATTAGTCAGCCGACACCAAAGAATTAATCAACTGCAATATGAAATCATAGCTCTCAGGAAGCAACTGGATGATCTCTAAGCCACTCCCTCATGTGCGATATCGTCATCCATATTAGAAGTGGCCTCATCGCCAACTTCATGTCTAAGCATCCTAGACCTCAATAGGTCAGCAGCTAGCTCATAATTTCAATACTCCAGTCTCATACTTTTTGCAAATCTTAAATGTATTTCTTTTGTATATGCATTCTGGGTGTTTTCTATAGACTATATGTCAGAAATCGGGGGATAAATCTGAACAAAAAAATTATGATGGTTGTAATTTCCACCTTGACGGATCATATTTTGGAATCCTTAGAGCTCATGTTGGCCCATTTTTGGCATCAATCTCATCTGTAACTTCTTGGCAATCCTCCAAATTGCCTCTTTTTATTAATATATTTCCTCTTTTTCATTAAAGAAAAAAACTAATAAAGTGGGAGAAAGCAAGGCATTGGTCTACATAGTTCTTAATGTTTTATGATAAAACATTACCCCCATAGGGAACTAGTATTAGTCCTCACACATACTATAACCTCTTACCCTTTATTTTTTAGCCTATACTATTAAAAAACGCAACCCTATCTTCTCAATTCCAAAAAAACCCTGCTTCATCATACACTTGTTTATATCAAGTTCGCTATACACTTATCTTTTATGATTTTTGGGTGTTTTTTCTTTACTTGAGTTCATTTTTATGTAATTATAGTAATATTGATTTGATATTTGCATGGTTTGAGTGTGTCCCATCATAATTCTAGTTAATTTTATTTTTCCAAAATTTAAAGGAGAGACAGAGTCGCTACAATAATGTCGCAATTCTTGTAGTGCCTAAACTCATCATTATTTTTTAACATGCTTTGGATCCCGAAAATCATGTTAGATGTTAGAGGACCATGCAAAGGATTGTGCAGAGAATCACGCAGCATTGATAACTTTTGTTAAATAATGTTTCGATTCGGGGTGACAATTAAATGAACACGAGTTTGTACATGTTATTACATCCATCAAACCCGGGTTTCGGGTCACGATCTTGAGAATTCAAAGTTATGATTTAATTTTGAAAAGAATTTGTAATAAAATATTTTGGATTAACATCATTTTGAAATCGAATAAGCCTCTCCATATCATTCTCTGTGCGGAGATTTCTAAATCTCTATTCTCGAAACCCTAGTATTTCCAATGCAAAAAGGAGATCCCAATCAGTGTAATGGCACCCAAGAAAAGTGGGCAGGTTAACCATTTGGAACCAATAGGGGGTGAATTGTTGGAGGCATGTCCTGATATTTTTCAGAAATTTTTTTGATGCAGGTTGGTTCGACTTCTGCTATAATTTCCAAGGTTACCATGAGGAGGTTTCGATGTTGTTCGCACAAAACTTTGATGTTTTTAAAACTTAGGTGGGGGATGTATTAATATATGTTACAGAGCACTCCATAGGGGAAACATTTCACTTACCTATGTAGGGTGAGAGAAGGTGGAAGAAATGTCAATTATCTATAGACCTGTACAAGCAATTTTTGGTACCAAAACACCATGATCCTGACTAGAGTCAAGGGATATCGAGTAAATGGATAAAGGAAGAATGAAGGGATGTTTTGATAATGGTATAGAGGTATATAATGGGTGAGGGTAGGTATTCTTATGCTTATCATTACCATATGAGAATGTTTATGCATTTAAATGGAGATGCAGAGATAAGATTTCACTTTTATTTGCTGAAGAGCTTGACCAAAATGGCCAAGAGGGTGCACAATAATCCTGGAACTACTCATAAAAGTTTGTTTCATCAATATTTGATCAATATGTTGGTCATGTATGCATTGAGAGAGGTTTGATTGTCCTGGAAACAGTTACTGACATGTTTAGGGTTTGATGAACTAGATCCAAAACAAAATAAACTTAAAGCTTCAACTAAGACAGGAAATACTTCAAGAAGCTTTGAAAAATTGCAGGAGGTATCCCTTGTTTCTAGATGAACCAAATTAACCAAATGGAAAATTGAATCACAACAAGAGGAAGAAATCAAGTTGGAGCCTGAATCATCTGCTTCAAAACATGAGCCTACAAATTTTGGTACGATATATATAAGGAGAATGGCTAAGCAAAGGATAGAACAGTTGTAGGAAGTGAAATTTGAGCCTGAAACAGAAACTGATGATGCACATGTTGAGAAGCCCCCACAAGTAAAACAAAGTAAAGGAAACAAAGGAAAGGGTAAATAGACTGTAATTTATCCTAGCAGGCCTAAAACAAGAGCTACAAACAATTTGAGACTTAACTCAAAGGATATGTTTAAACCCTCTTTGAATAAATATAATATGATAATTTTAGATGATGATATCACATAGGAAATTCATAAGAAGACCAAAAATTTGAAGAAAAAGCAACAACATGTGCCAAAAAATTGAATCGTATCTCTCATGTGATAAGACCCCTGGAATCACCAAGAAAGAAAGGATAACAATCCATACATTGAGGGAAATGCCAGAGATGACAGTTTTTTATATGCAAAAAGGAGCACCCAGTTTACCTGAGTCTGCAACAAAAGACCTTGTTGAGGAAAATTATACAAAGGTACACAAGAAAGAAAGGTAACCTAGAAATCCAAAATTGTCTATTGACTTAAACAGACCTACACAAGAAGAAAAACAAGAATAACATGCACTACAAGACAAAAAATAAGAACATGTGATATAAGAAAAGCAAGAAGAACCAACGATTAGGAATAAATATGTGCTGACACCTAAAGATTATGAGGCCATTATTGGAGACCTAAGACAATGAAATCAAAGACTTGTGATACAGAATTCCAGATTACAGGCTAAAGTCCAAAAACTAGAACATAAAGAAAAGGAGACTCTACGAATTTTGAAAGAAAATCTCTAAGGCTGCAACAAAAAAATATTTTTTGCAGAACTTCATTTTGCAGGGAATTTCCAAGGGACATTCTCCTACTTAGCAATGAAAAGTCTACCTAGACCATGTTAGTACATAGTGGAGAATTTTGATTCAAAAGTAATAGTTTTTTAGCCCTTCTTTGATAAGATGGTAAAACTTTTTGAGAGGTTGAAAGACCTTTTTCTTTTGCCATCATATGCAAGTTTGAGGATCAAGTTTTTCCAACTTATCTACTTGGATCAGTTACTACATATTCGACTTTTCAGGTCAAAGGATATCTTTTAAAATCATAATCTAGACTTAGGATCAAGTCTTTTCCTAAAGTCTAGGATTTTTGTTGTGATGTAATAATTGTAATAGAATGTGATCCCTATCTGTTAGCCAAATATCAGGACTAAATCAAAACTATATCTATATTTTAGGATCTAGGAAAAACCAACTCTATGTATAAAGAGGAAACTTGTTGACATAGTTAAGGGTTCGAGTTTGGTGGTGATATAGGACTTATTGACCTGAATTGTATAAGTGGAAACTATTACATTTTAAACTCAATGGAAAAAGACTTCTAATGGTTAGATTATATCATTCTTATGTCAAATTCCATCTCTTTCACTGGGATGCATTTAAATATTTGCAAAGCATTTGATTTTTTTTGTTTATTTTGAATACAAGTAAATATTTTGTTGTTTGCTCAACTGTTGTAGAGTTTGTATTAAAGTATTTATCTCTTGTTAATGAATGATATTTGGGAATTAATATTCTTCTATGTAAGTGAACAGATTGTAAACTTACAACTTATTTTTCTTCTGTGTAAATATCCTTATCTAGTTGATCAGATTGATTTTCATTGACTAAGTGAATGTGGTGGAAACCTCACTTTGTAACTAGAATCTTATGATTTCTTAATTCAACCACTTCTTGACTCAAAAAACAACCTATAAATCCAAAAATACCTACAAACATAAACCATTGCAATAACTGAGGTTCCCTAGCTTTCCCTTAGCAGTCAAGGACAAATTTAGGGACTAACACCTGGGAAAAACTCTACAAGATTGACCACACATGGAGAAAATAACCCACTGGATATAGATAAATTCTTCCATACAAGCTTACCATAGTCTTGTAGGGATAAAATTCCTCCTACAAGGAATGGTCGACATTCAAAGGAGATCAATATCCTTCGCCATATTGGATTCAAACCAACCAAATCATCATGACCTTGCCAATAAATAAAAATCTCAATTCCACTATGAGTACTCATCATTCCCCCACCGTCTGAGCCTCATCTTATGAGGGCATCATCAACCTTCAGCATCTTTGTAATCCACTCCTTCATGGAATAACCGCTTATCACTAAACCTCTCATCATGGATTTGTACCATGCATACACCAGACTTGATTGCAACATAATTTCAATAATTGGATTGGGGGGTGGTGTACCCTACTCCACACAAACCTCTGTCACCCTTGAGACCTAGATTAGACCTCCCCTGCAAAAAATTTGAATACTTGGTAGTTAATGGAGAAGGGGTGGTCAAGCATGTCGCATGTGCATCCATGGCCCCACTCAGCATCCCCCCATCCAGGTGTTTTTTTAAGGTTTATTATTATTATTATTATTATTATTATTATTATTATTACTATTATGGTTTCTAAAGGTTTTATTTTATTTATTTTCATTTTTTTTTTGTAAATTTTATTAGGTAGTTACCCCTAATGTCATTGAACTTAAGAGTTTTGTTTGGGTAGCGTGGTACCTATGGAAGTTCATAGAATCATTTTTAGTGGTATTTATACCACTCTATTCCATAACAACCAGTGGTAAGAGTTCTATGTGGGGAAAGAATCAGTAAAATATTTTAATGAGCTAAAAAGGAAGATTAGTCAAGCACCAGTTCTTGCATTTCCTAACTTACATAAGTATTTCGATGTGAAGATGGATTCAAGTGAATATTTTATGGGTGTTTCACAAAATTGCAAGTATTCAGCGCTCCCCGATGTATCGTGACAAGGGAGTAATTGCCTCTTGTGGATCCTTTAAATATGGCGATGGTGATTTTACCAATCACATGTGGGTTTTGGTGTAACGGTTGTCGTACTACCAAAAAATGGTATCAAAGCGAGAGTTCACGAGTTCGATACACACTCGGCTCGCGCTGAGGGGGATATTGTTGCACGAAATTGCAAGTAGTCAGCGCTCCCCGGTGTATCGTGACAAGGAACTAATCGCCTCTCGTGGATCCTTGAAATCTGGTGGTAGTGAGTTTACCAATCAACTGCGGATTTTGGTGTAACGACAGTCGTACTACCAACAATGGGAGTGGTCTTAATGAAAGGAGTTAAGTCAATATGTTGTCATTATGAAATGTTTCATGGGAGAGTCTTAAAATACCCTACATATGATAAGGGACTCTATGCCATGGTTCAAGCTGTTAAGAAATGGAAGCATTATCTTATGGGAAAGGAAAACATTATCCACACTAAGCACCAACCACTTTAGTATTTGCAGGCCCAAAGTAAGCTTCAACAAACCAAACATTACAAGCGGATGGGGTTTTTGCAATGGTTTCATGTCATCAAATATAAGAAGGGAGGTGTTAATACATTGGAAAACATGCTTTCAAGGCCACCCACATCCAATATTATAGCTTTGGGAACTCTTATGAACATGGATCCTTTTACCCATGATGCATATAAAGAGGCATACACAAAATATGAGGACTTTAAAGAGGTGTTTCAACAGCTACATGGGAAAATTCATGTAGAAGAAGATGATGGTAAGGCCGACTATCATCTCCATAATGGGTTTCTCTACAAGCTAAACAATTTTTATGTCCCTAAAGGTGAAATATTGTATCTTATCAAAGAGAATCACACCTCTAAGGTTGTAGGACATTTTGGTGTTGGAAAGATAATTGCCAACTTAAAAAGGTGTGCATTATTCCATAATGCAAGAATATGTAGCTCAATATATTGGAGGATGCATATTTTTTTGTACCAAGAATCCCAATAATAAAAATCAAGGTTTATAACATTCCTTAATTGTAACCACTCGACCCTAGGAAATATTTTCCATGGATTTTGTAGGTGGTTTTCCAACAACTAGGAAGGGACACGACTATCTATTTGTGGTATTTGACAGGTTCAAAAAGATTTTCATTCTTATGCCTTGTAAATATACCATCAAAGGAAAAGAAGTAGAAAACATGTTCTTTGAACAGGTCTAGGTGCAATTAGGGATACCAATGAGCATCATCTCAAAAAAGGATAGTAGATTTATCTTTGCCTTTTGGACTACACTTTGGGAAAATATGTACACGAAGTTGAAGAGATCTACAAATTTCCATCCACAGACAGATGGGAAGTCAAAATTAGTCAATGTGACATTGGATTAGCATTTGAGGGGTTACAATCAAAACCATCCAAAGATCCAAAATGAAAATCTAATCTATATTCAACACTCTTATAATGTCCATACTTCTACTAGTAAGTCCTCTTTTGAAATTTACTTTGGGTATTTTCCACCTTCACCCTTAGATGTTGTATATGGATAGATAGGAGGAGTGATGAAAGATGTCATAAGAGAAACATTGAAATTTGTTGAAAATATTAGGCAAATCCATTTGCAAGTATTAAAAACATTTAAGAAATCACAAGAAACGCTATAGGGTCCAAGTAAGAAGATCAAGGCTCTGTGGTATGGCCTTTTTGAGGTACTGGAGAAGGTGTGTGATAATTCCTACAGACTCAATATACCCCCATATATGTTCATTTACTCAGTAGTGAATGTGGAAAATTTGAAACTCTCATTAGGGAAAATTTGAGGTCTAAAATTTGAGGTCTAAAATTTGAGGTTTATTTTTGTCAGTAAGAAAGTCTAATTATATTAGCATATTGAGGATAATCGATACAAAACCTACTGCATTGTTGACCTATCACTAGGGAATCCAGACCAGCAATAGTGGAAGAGGTTGTTTATCCATAGAGTCTAAGGAAAATTAAGAATTAAAGACAAAGTTGTAAAGTTGTAAAACTAGTCTGGGTACCTAATTTCCTTTACACATTTATCCAGATATATCATGTAAAAACTACTTAAGATAGTCAAAATTACAAACATACTAGAAATTATTTGGAGATAGGTCACTTATCCTCACAAATTTATCATAATGTAGAGGCTTGGGGTTGCCAACAGTCGGAGCATCCTTATGTTGGGCTTGAACTGGGAGGTTGGCTCTGATTTCATGTAGTTTTTACCTCACCTCAATCAATTGCATGATGATATCCTCACGTTCCTATTATCTATCATGTATAACATTTCCCACAAAATTCTTGATGTTCTAATACATGTCCACTATTTTCCAATATTCAGTATCCCTCACCCTAGAGCTTCCCATTTTTTCAGGTACCTAGTTCCTCATTTCGACATCAACTTCCCAATCGTGGATGGTGCCTCACTCCCCATAGAACACTTCCTCAACATTTTATATCCCCTCATATATATGATGTGGGATTTTTTCTCAGAACTCATTTGCAGAGGCCCGGACATCTATCTACACCTGTGGACTTATGGGTGTTGGGATAAAGTTGTGGGAGGTGAAGAGGTCGAAGTGAGTCCTTCGACCCTGACGATATCCCATACTATAACCATGGTTGGGTGGAATATCATAAAAAAATATGATATATTCCCATTAGACACATAAAGCGCATAGATTCAAAGTAGATCCTTGGAGGTGGGGAAGCGTGACCTCCTCCTTTATCATACTAATAAACCTCAAGGTCGCAGTGATTCCACTATTAAAAATTATGTTATTGTGACAAGAATTCCACTCGGATCCATGATGTTGTAAAATGGCTTGAACAACCCACTCACTAGAGTAATAGAGACTGAAACTAGTAGAAGTCATGATAGAGTAAGGGTGTTGTGAAATAAAGTCACAAGTACGAGCCTTAATTATCAAATAAAGCCCACACTCTCCTCCTCGTCCTGCCCATCTATCAAATTCACATGTATTAACTTGTCAACCCCCAACATCATCGGATGTCCTATATGCAAGCAAGGAAAGTGGATGCATGGTTCTCCAATTGGAGCTTCTTGCCTCCCTAGCACCCCATCCAGGGGAAAAAATATGAATTTTCAAGGGAAAGAAAGAAAACTATTTTTTTTTTTTCGTAATTTTTACTTATCTCCTTATAGGTTTAGTCAAAATTCAAGTGTAGGCACTCGTTGGATGTGAAATTAATTTTTTAATTCAACAAGTACCCACTTAATATAACTTTGATAGACCCACAGTGAGATATATTGGAAATACATTAAACAAATGTGTTCCTTGCAACCACTTTGCATACTTTTGATAGACCTGCATTGAGATACACTGGAAATATATGAAAAAACATGCTTCTTGAAAAGGAACACATTATTACATGTATTTCCAACATATCTCATTGTGGGTCTAAAAAAATATGCAGAGTAGGTACACATTGGATGCAGAATTTAATTCCACATCCAACTAGTGCCTACACTTGAAATTTGACTAAACATATAAGGACAAAAGTAGAAAACAACCCGAAAAAAAAAAAAAAAAAATTCTTTCTTTCCCTAGAAAAATATTTACATTATGGTTGACATCATCATCCTGAATCATATTGGTTCTTTTAAATTTGACATCGATAGTACACTTTTCATTTTAAGGCCCATTTTTCCCTCTAAATTCCCCTAATGATGAATCTTCCATGTTGGATCATGAAACTGAGGAGTAGGTCATATCTACCATAGAGGAATTGGCACTAGAAGCTCAAGCAGAGTTGGAAAAAGATATAGTTTTGCAAAAGAAATCCAGAACTACCAGGCACAGGAAGCATGACCTTTGGTAGATTGGATTGAAAGGATAACTTCCAAGTAAGGAAAAATTGTACTCCGAGGAGAAGGTAGAGGAAAAAATTCATCACCTCATTTAGTAAACATTTTTTGGGACCAAAATCATCCTTAAATGGGAAGGTATGATCTGGGATGGATCATTATATAAATTTTAATCTATCTTAGTACTTTATGAGTGGAAAACATGAGAGGAGTTGGCTTGCATGGCCCATTTTAGTGGCAAGCCCCAGTTAGGAAAGTTGGGGTTCATAACCTTCCAAAGCTAGTTTGAGGCATCAAATGGAACTTTTTTGAGTCAAAAAAATACAAGCATAGATCGCATCCAGTTTTGTTGTTCTACACACCGAGAGATTTCCAACGGTGTGAAAAATACCTTAATCTAAGTTTGTATGCAAAAGTTATGCCTTTTGCAAGATGACCTACCTTGTTGACCACCATGGTACTAAGTAGATGCCATGTTGACCCCCATTACTCACACATGTGGGGATAGTCATGTGTGGAATTTCAACAAGATTCTAGAGGTTCCAAACCTTAACACCGATTGAGGGTTGAGTGATGCAAAAACCCTAACTTAGACAGCTATTATTAGAATATTTAGACACTTAGTGAAAATCTACTTGGTCTAACGTGTCTTTAGGTAAACGAGTGTTTCTTAGTGTGTTTCTTAGTATGCATTAGTATAAATTTGTAGTTATTTAATCCAATGATCATGATATGTTATAGACATAGAGTGATCTGACGACTCATATTCTCCTTGATTTTACAGCTACATTGATCTATGGTTTAACACCTAATTGATCCATGATCTCTATTTAAATAGCATGGAGTGTCATTTGTTGATGATAGATTGTGAGAAACTCTCTCGTAAAATATTTTTCTTTTGCGTTAATATAATGCCTCAAGTGGCCACATTAGTTGTAGTTGTGGACTATTTCTCTCTTTGATGGTTTTAACCACATAAATGCATTGGTGTATTAATCTTTGGTCTGGTTGTGTGAATGGTTACTAACTATGTTCATCTTGTGTGAGAATAGCATGTTATGTCGAACATAGTATAAGATATCATTTGAATACCTACTCTTGTTGCTCATCGAGATATTGAAGTCGTGTTCTCTCATTTCTAGGTTCTTCTATAACTGTGCATTTCTAGGTTGAGATGACTATTCCATTGTGTTTGGATCATTTCTTTAAGTTAAAAAAAAAAAAAATCATTTCACTTGAAGAGGTCTCTATTTTCCCAATATACGACCATTTTAATCAAATCCGGAGGTATAAAGTCTAAATATACCCTTTTAAAAAAAATATAGAATTATTATTTTGGTGTTTTGATTTTATTTCCGAGTTGCTACTCTTCTCAGTCTATGTATGTTATGTGTCGTGCACTATGTGCAATCTCGAAAAATCAGAAACATAATGGAAAGTGTTTTCTCTTGTGTGTATGGTCTTTGCTATGTGTTGTATGCAAGCTCAATAAATCAGGAACAGAGAAAAAACTTTCATTTTTTGGGTAAGCTAACTGAGATCTAACCCCATAGTTGTGGAGATTCATAAAGAAAAAAAAAAAATCGAATTTTTTCTTGTTTTTGTGTGAGCACACAAAAACAAGGTTTATTTTGGTAAGAATGCATTTTGAGGAAGAGCACCAACAACAAGAACACCCCCATCCCCCTTCATTAAGATTGTTGTATGTTTTGCACTAGCTCACTTGGTTGAAAGTTGCTTTATTTAATAAGAGATCTTGAGTTCAAGTCTCTTTTTTAGTTGTTTTTTCAAAAAAGTTCATGCAAACTTAGTTATCTCATAATTTTATTGTAAAGTGTATTTCAGTTAAATTATAAAAGTGAACCACTATAGAGTAACTTTAATATTTTTTTTTAGTTATTTTTTGCATGCAACTTTAATTTATAAAGTAACTTCAATGTAAAAGTGAATCTCACTTATTCTATAAAATTGGGTTACTTCACAAGTATCTTATTTGTAAAAGTGAACTTATAGGCAAAGTTAGAGAAGGAAGGGCATCACCACGTGGACCAACTTCTACCTACCAAGTGGCGCTTTGGTTATTGTTTATACCTTTTTCTAAAAGGGTATAAATTTCACATCCAAAGTCCGTTTTCAATGTCGTTTTTATTAAATAGCATTTTCTCTCAAGAGATTTCCATCCAGGCCATCAGTTTCATCTTTTGAATCCATATTATCTGCACATTTTAATATGGATTTTCCAAGTGATATTATGTTTACCAGTACCAACTAATTCTCATGGAAATCCCATATGGAGGATGTACTAAGAAGTAAACGATTGTATCGGTTTACCTTGGTAAAATAACAAACCCCATCAATGCCGAAAAAAAATGGAATAATACAAATGACGAAGGACATGGACTAATTAGAATGCCCATCTCTCCTAATTTGCAGTTTCATCTTCAAAGAATCGATGACCCGGATGAAAATTGGGCTAAGCTTGAGTTGTGTTTGGTAAACACAATGTGATTCGAGCCCATCAAATTGAAAATCAATTAATGAATTTAAGTCCCAATGGTTTTCCTTGCATTGAAGATTATTTATCTAGATTCAAAACACTTGGACTTTTCCTTAAAGATTGTAAAATAGAGTTGGGGGATGACCGACACATTTATATTATTCTTGTTAACCTTGGTAGTGCATATTATATCTTTGTATCTATATTTTATGCCACTAGAGAAGTTCTAGAAGTTGCTTAGCAAAATCCCACTCTTGAGTCCTTTTATGATTCTCTTATTAGAGAGAAACATAAGCTTTTAAAACTTGTAGTGATTATCAATGCAAGTACATCTAAAAAATACTTATTGGACCAACCAAAAGATAAGTACAAGAATCCCAAGAAGCAACATTCTCCCGATAATAAGAAAAACAAGGGTCCCAAACCCTCTTAGCCAACTTCTACTCCTAATGGTGACAAAGGAGAAAAATCTAAAAGTAAGAAGACTGAGAGGCATTGCAACTTTTGTGGGAAATATGGTCATGTGGAGTCTATGTTGAACTTATGATTATACTGAAGGGGGGGTGAATCAGTATAAGATTATTTTTACTTTAGATGAGAATTCATCAATCATTCATTAACAGTAAATTCATATAAACTCAAATCACAGTACACAGATCTTAATTTGGAAACCCTTGATCCAGGAGGATCCATGAATGCTCACAAAGATCCAGGAGGATCTGAAATGCTCATAGAGGACCAGAAGGACATATAAATGCTCAAAATTGTACTATATCAAATTCTTTTGAAAACCAATTCATTGCATAGAGCTCAGTGATATCTTTCCAACGGCACAAAAATTTCCTCAAACGGAGTTTGTATGAAGAAGTGATGATCGGTCAAATTTTTGGTCAAACAGGTCAAAAGTAAAAGCAAGGCTGACACGTGGCAAGTTCTTATAGGTACGTGAAACTGACAAATGAATTCATGCTGACGCCAACAGGATGATGTGGCAGCACAAGAGGCTACCATGTGTCACTCATTTTTGGCATTTTCAGGGGTCCATGTGGACCAATAAAAATGTGCCACGTGTCATCTATACGAATGATGTGGCATCCATAGAATGACGTGGCATGTGAATGGATGATGACATGGAAGGTACAGGTGGAAGGTGACTAGGTGTACTACATGGCAGGGTGCTAATGCAGGCAGACAAGTCGACCAATCAGATAGTGCCACGTGGCACTCTCCAATTGGCCAAATTTGGCTAAGGGAGAATAAAATTTGTTTGGGGATCGAAGGGAATAGAACCCTCAACCTCCCATGGAATTTGGAATATTCCTTAGTCTTAAACGTATCCACCTAACCAACATTCCATACTAATTGTTTGTTATAACAAATAACAAATATTATATTTATATTTAAACCAATTTTGCCCAAAATTTTGGTTGGTGGTTTAGGTCGATTTTGGCATATTTAAACCTAGCTCTATACCAAAGAAGCACATGGGTTTTCATGCCATACTGGAGCATGATGCATGGGATTTTTTTCCAATTATATATGTTTTCCGATTTGTGTGCAAGTCATTTCTTTAGTGTTGATTTTCCTCATTTTGTGTGCCATTGAGTTCTTGGAGAAAGGTATAGAGTGTTTATACTCATTTTTCTCATAGTTTCGAGAGGAATATGATGGTGATGTTATTTTTATGTAAAAGTGTTGTTTATGAAATTATTATTTCAGTTTGACATGTATGAGACCCATAGTCTCGTTATTCGTGAAAAAAGGGCTTTCGAGACACCTATTCAGAATATAGTCGAGTTTATACTCATTCTTCTCATAATTTCGCGAGAAATTTAATGGTGACCTTTGTTTCTGGGTTGGAGTAGTCGAATTGAAGGGTGTATTCATAATTTGACATTTGTAAATACCTTCTATTGTAATTTGGCAATTGAACATTAATAAGAGCGATCTAATTCTCTCTATTTTGGCACTCATTGTTTCTGCAAGTTATATTTATCAGTTATTGAAGTTTATGGATAAGTAAGACATTCACGTGATATTTTGCAAATAGTCAAGTGGATCTCCAATTTCTTGAATATGGTCATATGTTTATGTGTATTTATGAATTAATTGACAATATAAGGATTTTTGGGTTAAATTTGTATCAGAGTTTGTTGATATTTCAGATCAAATTGGTATTAGAACTTGTTTGGTATTTTCAGATCACGTGGTATCAGAGCAGGTTTTAACATTTATTTGCAAGTGAATTCTTACGAGGTCCAAGTATAAGTGAGGTGAAGTCAATATTGCAAGTTATAATCCTAAAATTGGTTCAAGGAGATTCACTCGAAGGAAATAAATGGAGCATGAAGATTTTATTTCAGAAGTTGATAAGGAATTTCGAAGGATGTTCCTTGAGATGAAAAATATGGTAAAGAAATTGTGGGAAGACCTAGAAAAAATGAGAGAAACTCCTCATCAAAATGAAGGTGGTCTAGTTGAAACAATGGTAAAAGATGAAGGAGAAGGAGAAGGTGAAGAACCTCTAGTGTCTCCTTCATCCCCATCATCATCATCATCATCTTCTTCTGATGGAAGTGAACATTCTTCTCATAAGAGGAAGAAGCATTCCAAGAAGTCTTCTCATTCTCATGATTTACCTTTGTTAAAGCTCGATGTAAGTTTGATTTGCCTACTTATGATGGAGAGTTGAATGTAGAGAATTTGGATAATTGGGTCAAACATATTGAAATAGCAGGGTACAAAAAATCATAGACGATACATCAAGGATATAGTTGGCTACTCTTCACATGAGCAGCACAACTTTGATATTGTGGGAGAGTCAAACACGAGATGATCTTATTCAACATGGTAAAATCATTTATTCTTGGTTTGAATTTGTTGTTGCATTAAGAAATCAATTTCATCCATTAGCTGACATGCAAACCTCAATGATTGCTTGGAAACATCTAAGACAAGGAAAGGGGGAAAATGTTCAAGCTTATATACAGTAATTTAAGTGGAAGGCATTGTCTTTAGGAATTCCATTACATACTATGGAGACTCTTCTAAAGTATATTGGTGGTATACACTTATATATTTTCCATACTATATTGATGTTTAATCCTACTAATATTGATGAAGTATCATTTCAAGCTACTCATCTAGAAGCCAGCGAAGGAAAATGTGTTGAGGATGAGTTGGAGGAACCACATGAATTCGAGGAGTAGTTGAAGGGAAAAGGGAGAGTAAGAAGACAGCTACAATGAATAAGGATGAAGAGAAGAAGCCTACATCTTCCTATTGTGAGAAGAAAGGACATGATGAGAAGCATTGTTGGAAGTTGCATCCAGAATTGAAGCCAAAGTGGGCTCATCCTAGGACGGCTAATAAAAATACCACGACCATAGTTCAGGATCTTGGTGTTAGGATATTTAGACACTTAGGAGTTAGTTAAGATCTACTTGGTCTAATGTGTCATTAGGAAAAAGTGTGTTTCTTAGTGTTTTTCTTTAGTATGCATTAGTATGCATTTGTAGTTAGGAAATCCGACGGTCACAATATGTTCCCGACATAGAGTGATTTGACGGTTCATATTATCCTCGATCTTAAATGGTCATTGATCTATGGCTTAACACCCAATTGGTCCATGATATATATTTAAATGTCATGGAGGGTCATTTGTAGATGATCGACTGTGATAAACTCTCTTGTAAAATCTCTATGTAATCTTTTTCTTTTGCATTAATAAACTACTCCAAGTGGTTGCGTTGTCTGGGGTCGTGGATGTTTCCCCGTAGGGGTTTTACCATGTGAAAAAGTCAGTGTGTTGGTATTTGAAATGGTTATGTGAGTGGTTACCAAAGGTGTTCTTCCTATTTTTGAATACTTGTGTTTTCGAACATGGTGTCAGAGCTTGTTTGAAGACTTGTTCCTGTTGTAGATCGAGATCCTGAAGTCGGTTGCCTCATATCCATTTTTTGTCATTTCCATACATTTCTAGGCTGAGAGGATTGGTTCATTGCATCTAGAGTGCTCGTTTTAGTCAGGAACACTTTTCGTTTCACTCGAAAAGGTTTTTGTTTTCCCAAGATATGGCCATTTCAGTCAGATCCGGAGGTATAAATCCTGAATACGCATTTTTTAAATTTTTGCAGAGTGTCATTTTGGTTTTATTTCAGTTTTGTATTATTTATTTCCAGGTTGCTAGTCTTATAGATCTGTGTATGCTCTTTTCCCCGTGCCCTATGCGATCTTGGAAAATCAGAAACAGATAGGAAAAGGTGCATCTTTCGGGTAAGCTAACCGAGATCTAACCCTTGTTGTCATCGAGAAGCGAAATTTTTTTCTTGTGTGAAATGAGTTTTTTTTTATCACGCTCTCTGAGGACATATTCCACAACCACAACAACAACAACAACAATCCTCTTCCTAAAAAACAAAATATGTTTTGCTAGACCATTTGGTTAAAAGTTTTCTTTTTAAGTAAGAGGTCTTGAGTTCAAGTCTCTCTTTTGTTACTTTTTTTGAAAAAGTTCATGCTAAAATTGTAAAGTGTATTTCACTTCAAGTATAAAAGTGAATCACTATAAGTAGCTTTAATATTTTATTTTAAAGTTATTTATTTTGTATGCAGCTTTTATTTTATAAAGTAACTTCATTTTAAAAGTGATCCCCACTCCTCTTTATAAAAGTGGGTCACTTCATAAAGCAACTTACACTATCACGTGGTCCTTTGGTTACCATTTATAACTTTTTTTAAAAGGGCATAACTCTCACATCTGAAGTATGTTTTCAATGTCGTTTTTTTAAAACTGCATAACTTTTCGAGATCTTTCCATCCATATCATCAATTTTAGTTTTTAAATCCATATTATTTACATATTTAATATGGCTTCTAGAAGTAATCTCTTGCTTACTAGCACCAACTACTTTCAATGGAAATCTCATATGGAAGATTTATTAAAAAGTAAAGGTTTGTACCGGATTACCTTGGGAAAGGAAAAATCACCCACTTATGATGATAAGAAATTAAAATGGGCTAATAGGAGTGACAAAGCACGTGGACTAATCGGAATGTCCATCTCTTCTGATTTAAGGTTCCGCCTTAAATAAATTGATGATCCCGAAGCTTGGGAAAAGATTGAATCTGTGTTTGGTAAACTCAATATTATTCGAGCACAACAGTTAGAAAATCAAGTATTGGCCTTAAGTCCAAGTGATTTTTCTTGCCTTGGATATTATCTATCTAAGTTTAAAACACTCATAATTTTATGTGAATAATGTGAGATAAAAATGGAGGAAGAGTGTTACATCTATCTTATTCTTTCTAAGCTAGGTAGTGCATATTATGTGTTTGTATATACCTTTTATGCCATGAGAAAAGCTCTAGGAAAAGCTTATCAAAAACCCACTCTTGAGTCCTTTTGTGTTTCTTTGATTAGAGAGGAAGATAAGCTTGTACAACTTGGAGTGATCAGCATTGCAGGTACCTTCAACAAAGCCTTAGTTGTCCAATAGAAAGATAAACCCAAGTATCCTAAGAAGCAACATCCTCGCTACAACAACAAGCAACATTAGGATCACAAACTCGCTCAGAAAAATTCAACTCCTAATGGTGACAAAGGAGAAAAATATAAAAATAAGAAGACTGATAGACATTGCAACTTTTGTGATAAAGAGGGTTATGATGAGTCCAAATGTTTCAAGAAGATGGAAGCTTTAGAAGCAGCAATGAATAAGCACAACATCAGTATTGATTCTACTTCTTCGTCTTCTTCTCGTGGACATGCACTTTCCGCTTATGGTTTCTCCTTCAATACAACTTCTACTTCTTCTTCTTATGAGTGGCTTATTTATTCTAGAGAATCTTATCATATGGCTAAGGATAAAGACATATTTTCTACTCTAAATGAATGTAACACCAAGAAAATATTTGTTGGTGATGATATATCTCTTAGTGTCGTAGGATCTAGAATAGTTCAAGTAGATAATAGTCATTTCAATTATGTATTATGTGTTCCAAGTTTTTCTTGTAACCTTCTATCATTATATCAAATCACTCATTCAGGTGAAGGTAAAACCCTAGAGTTTTCACCTCACCAAGTTGTAATAAAGGATCTAAAAT
>SNQJ01S0160575.1:0-13476 GCA_010110895.2 Picea sitchensis
TCATTCCTAGATGCACAATGTCCCAAAATCTTAAAAATCATCAATATCAAGATTCGCAAGAAATGAGAAAAAGGTACTGTACACCAATGCACAATTCATGGCCCCCCCGACCATGAGGGGGAAATGTTTTTATAATTTAAGATAAAAAAATGCCAAGAATCATGCAATTTCTCTACTTCAAATGCAAGGATGCCCCCAATCTAATATAAAGCAAGAAATTAAATCTTTTTGTTTCAAAATTTTCACTAAAAGCAATAATGAACTTTGTTAAAACAAAGAAACCCAAACTAGTCTTTTCAATTGCACGAGGAAAGTGATCTTTGAAACAATAAGCAAATGATAAAAGACCAAGAAAACTCAACTTTCAACCAATCACCGGTTCTTAACTAATCAAACACACTCAGATTCTGAAAGAGAGAATGGTTATGCCAAGAAAAGTCAAGAAACGAAAGTCAAGACAAAAGTGACAAGAAGAGCCTTTGAAATCCTAAGACTGTTCATGCACAAAAATGAAGACAAGAAAGACACCAATCAATGGTCCAAGAAACTCTTATGAGGCACCTAGACTGATCTGGGCAGTTGAAGATGCCACAAGAAACTTTATGAGGCACCTAGACTGATCAAGGCAATTGAAGATGCCAAAACTAAATCCAAAATTTTGAAAAAAAATGGGTTCATGAAATAAAATACTACACAAGCAGGAGAATTAGGTATTCTCACAGGTGGCTCCTGAGAAAGTGGTGAACCGTAATCAGAACTCCAAAGGAAGAGTGCTAACTATGTGGGATTCTCATAGAAATAGTGAAGTACAGTAAGAACCTTCCAAACTAATCAATTTTTTGAAAAATGAAGAAATTTAAAAGGCTCGACCTGAGAGGGTCTATCAGGATATCCTAAAGACTCTGAGATTTATAGGAAAGGATAAAAGTGAAACAAGAGAAAATGGCCACGTAAAAACACCAAAATCCACAAAGAAAATAGGATGTTCCCAAATGGAGTTGCTAATTGTTATTGCAACTGTGAGGTGCTAATATTCAATCGATCTCCCTAGATCCACCGGATCTAGAACAAAGCAAGACATGACTCTTTCCCCTAGGATTTTGACCATTGAATTAAATAGAGGCAAAGAACAAAGAGACAACTTATTATCGCTTCCTATGGTCTTTATTACTCCTGCTTCGCTCCAGTGCTCCCGTGCAGCCAAGACCAAGACAATGTAAAACCAACCAAAGTGAAGAAATCACAATCTATTCAATAGTCAATCTATGTATATGATCAAGGAATTATACAATAAAGTGGAATTTAGCTTTATGGGAAAGGGACAGTTTACTATATCATATTAATCGAAAGTAAAGATTACAACTGAGCCTTGATGTCACAAACTCTTTCTCGATGACCCTTGGCTCTAATAATAATAATTTGCTCACTCTTAATGAAGAAGATCAACCACCTTTTGATAAACTTGTTAGAGTCTCCAAGCTCCTGTTCAAGCTTGGTCTTTCATACAATTCTTTCACTAATTATCCATTGAATCTTGCTTAACCTTATTGCTTTAACCTTTTCCATGAGAATTCACCAATATATAGGAGAGACAATTGTTACTTGGATAAGAATGATCCCAAAATATCGGGAATCCAGTACTAGGATAAACATTCAAATGTTATAGTCTCATTCTTCTTGTAAAGATTCCCTCTAGAAGCATCGAGAATTCATATTTTCCTGCCTTGAAAGAGTTCAGACCCAGCGCTCAACACGCAGGAATCCTCAAGACTCGCTTACATGCCCTGCCATGGTATCATGGCATTCGCAGTAAATATACTAGCAGCTCAACAGCTCTTCAAAATGAATGAGTTTTCTCTGAATAGATGAAAGTAACTTTTCTCGTGAGAAAGTTCTTATGAAGAGCCCTAGTACACCATCTTCAATACATCATCATGATAACAAACCATGGGTAACACATGTGACCAATGATCCTAATATTTCTTCCCTCATGTTTCTCTCCCTTGAAATCAATGGAAAATGGTATCTCCCTAGTTTCACCGCCTTCATTCTTCTAATATTTCTCTTTCTCCCCTTTACATCATGGGTAAAATGGTAACTCCCCCTATAGATATGTGTCCCCCTATATTCATTCTTCTAATATTTATTTCCTTATCTCTTTCTCCGATGATTTCTCGCCCCTTGACATTTTTGCAATATGTCGTTTAGATGAATGTGCAACTTCCTATATTTTATTTCCCCTCTTCTAGGGATGATTTCCATTGTTTTTCCTTTTGTAATTCACTTATATATACAAAAAACATTCAAAGTTACTTGAATTCAAATATTCATGGCTTATCAATTTTACATCAATGACCATACTTTCCTATGACGATATAGCTTTTGTTGACGGTTTCTCTTTCCCTAGGCTCCCATTGCTACTTTCACTTTTCTCTCTGTGACTAAATGATTCCACCTATCAATGTGATTTCATCCACTCTCATATATCTTTAACTCATGTCTTTGTACTCTCGATATACCCTTCAAATATATCATGTGAAATCATATTTGTCAACATGTCATAAAATCGTTCATGCAATCAAGCATCAACTACACACTCTATACAATCCATAATGTACCTTACCATTATTAATATCACCTTCTTTGACCTTCTACAACCAATGACTCTAGTCATTCCTACTTTTCAAGAAGCCTTTTCAATCTTTAAAAAAAATTTACTAGAACAATCTATATTGAAATATCACTATCTAAAACATACATGGAATCTTTATAATTAGCAACTCTTCCAAAATGATATACTTCCAAATGTCAACCGATAATTGTGACAAAAGTTCCCAAAATATTCTTCCTGCATTCAAACTGCCACGAGATATCATGACTTTTGCTATTAAACCATTCCAAACTTCCTTCATAAAATCTGCTGCAACACTTAGACTGCCTAAAGGATAGCTCATGATATGTATTGTTTCTTAGAGCTCCCATCTTCACGACCATATTTATTGGGAGTCTCCAATCTAGATGTCTCAGAAAGGTGGAGGAATCTTCCCTAATGCATAGTAATCTTTGTAAAGACCATACAATACACTCTACATGCAAAATGGACTACATCACGCTTCATGCCTACCCTGTAAGAAAAGCTCTCATGTTTTCATACATCTTCTTCACACCTGCATGCACACAAAGTTCTTCTATGGGCTTCCTCTTCAGTTGATGCTTCGAATATCCCCACCCCAGGGGATGTACATCCTTCCTCGACATCCCAATAGTCCGGCTCGCTTCCAAACTATATCCTTCATACTTTGGATCTAATCCTCCCACTGAGGTTTTAGTAACCTGAATACCAACTGTTTCCTTGGATTTGTGTCAACACAAGTTCCCTCAAATTAACTTTTTATATCAAGGAGAAGATATGTGGTTTCCTACTCAAGGCATCCGCGACTACATTTTCCTTTCCCTTGATGTATGAAATGTCAGACTTCACTCATAAACTCACTCCATCAGTTTTGCTGGTATCATTACGGGATCCCTTTGAGTGAAGAGATTTTATAATCGATGGCCCTGCTTGAGCCCAAAGTTTTGCCCCATAAGATAGTGCTCCAAAGTTTCAGAGCTAGCAAAACAGCTGCCAAATCTAAATCATAAGTCGATATAGCTCTTCTTCATGTTTCTTCACTTAGATGGCGCAAGCCATCACTCCTCCATCCTACATTAATGCCCCCAACCCTGAGGCATCCATGCACTATGAAGTCCTTTCATCTCCACACCTCGTAGAATTGGCTAATGAAGTTAGTAACCTCTTGCTCAATGAATGCACTATCACACTCTCTTTCCATTCATACTCAATCTCTTGGCAACAAGAAGGTGGTGATGGGTTTCACTATTTTGAGAATCTCTCCACAAATCTTCGATAATAACTCAAGTAGCCCCATGAAGGTTCTCAACTCATGGGAATTTTTCAACACTAGCCACTCCATAATGGCTCACCTTTCTCTCGGTTCACAGACTCCCTTCACCGGAAATGATGACTCCAAATAGTGATCTTCTTCTAAAAGAAGGAACACTTCACAACTCCCATACAATTTGTTCTTTCTATAGACAACACTACTCAGAAGTGTTCCTCATGCTCTTTCATTCTGGAATAGATGAGGATGTCATCTAGAAAGAGTTGTACAAAACGGTCTAAGTAATTTCCTAAATACATTGTTCATGAGGTTCATGAATACTGCTCGTGCATTAGTCAATCCGAAAGGTACTAGACAAACTCATAATGTCCAAAATGAGTTTGAAAGGCAGTTTTTTGGATATCGCCTTCCTTAATCCTTAGCCGATGATGCCTCATCACAAATCTATCTTTGAGAATACCATCATTCCTTTCATCCGATCAAAGAGGTCATCTATTCGTGGTATCGGGTACCTATTTTTCATAATCAGAAGTACTGTTCAAGTCCATGTAGTATATACAACAAGTGATCCATCCTTCTTCTTTACAAAATTACCGGTGCACCTCATGTGAAACACTGGCCTTATTAGCCCTAAGTCCAAGAACTCTTTTCAACTCCATTTGCAATTCACAAAGTTTCGTGTCGCCATCCAATATGAGTCTTGGGAGATTGTTTTGCACCATTTTAGCTCAATAGTAAATCAAGTTCCCTCTCAGGAGATAACCCTAGAAACTCTTTCGAAAAACATTCTTAAATTCACAAGCATCGGGTACCCCATCCATGAGGGTCCTCTTCCTTTCATTCACTTTTCCACTAAGTAATCTACACTCCTTTAATCTCAAGCATCGCTTAACCTTTCACTAGTTGTGATATAAAGTATATAATGGATACTTTTCTCCGTGATAATCTCTAGATCTATATTGGCCTTCTCTCATCATCGACACAAAGAACCCTCTTTGCGAAACAATCTACCAAAGCTCGATGAGCTGCTAACCAATCCATTCCAATGATTAGGTCATACGCCCTGAGGGCAGTGACGTATATCTTCAACCTGGTAGTACATACTCTCAGGTCTACTATACAATTATCAATACTAGGTCCTACCACTTGTTTTTCCCCCGAAGCCATCTCGACTTGTTTAAGGTCATTATGCTTGTAGGCTGCCAACCCACTCTTTTCTAAAGCAGATGGTGAAATGAAACTATCTGTCGCACCATAATCATATAAAATCTTAACATTGATATGATTTAGTGTACCTGATGACTCCACCACCGTGGATTGATGTTTGGCCTGGCGATTATTAACCGCTACGTAAATATGGTGGCTTCTACTTTCTCTTCCCATCGAGGCCTTCCCTTCTCTATGCACGAATCTCGATTGTAACTTTGGGTAGTCACGCTGGTAATGGGGTCCTCCGCACCCCCAACAGGTAACACGATATTGAACCTACGCACTGTCATGTGACTGTCTCTAAAATGAGTTCCTTCCCCTGGAACCCCTTCCCCTACTAGTTGTTCCCTGAGATGGTCGTGGACCTGTCTGCGTCATTGGCGATGAACAAGATGCTGCACTTGCTGCCATCGATATCCTTGCGGCTACTATCCTTGGCGCAACTCTATTACCATATGGCGGTGGCCTTGAGCCCCCTCCCCTGGGAAATGTCCTTGGGGCCTTCCCTACAAATCTAGGATGATGCAGAAATGTTGGTCTTGTAGCCCCTGTTAAGTTCATGTGTTCCTCCGCATAACGCGCATTTTCCACAGCTTCTGCTACCGAAGACGATTTCCACATCCGCACCATAGCTCTTATCTTAGGGTTCAATCCATAGACGAAGCACTCTACCTATCATTGGTCATTATCCATATACAAAACATATTTGACCAATTCCATAAATCTGATCTCATATTCCTCTACAGTTTTGTTTCCCTATACTAAGGCATGAAATGCCCCTACCTGTTGTTCCTCATAGTATGCTGGAAGATATTTCCTTCAGAACCTCTCCTCGAAAAGTTCCCAAGATATTGTGTCTAGGGTAAGATGCAGTTGTCTTTCCAGGTTTCCCCACCAGTTCAAGGCACTGTCTCTTAACTGAAAAATTGCAATCTTCACCTTTGAGTTGGATGCATAGTCCCTTAAGGAAAAGCACCTTGTCATGCCTTCCAACTATGCTTCTACACGTTCATTGGTGTGACCCCCGACAAACTCCGAAAGTTTGATCTTCTGCAATTCTCGAGTGATGTCTTCAGGCATAGGTCCTCCCCCTGAATCCCTTGACGCTTCTGGATTACCCTTCCAAACGGTGGGGGTTCCACTTCGGTCTCTGCTGGTTGTCGCCCCTTTAAAGTCTCATTATTAGCCTCTAACGAGCGCAATATGAGAGCTAGTTCTGGCGATGGTGGTGGTGGAGTTGGCGGTGTTGGCGGTGCCTTTGATGACGCTCCTCTGCCTTGACTCCCTCGAGTCCTAACCATCGTGTATTATTTTAACCTTCATTAACCAAAGTTGTCAGGGTGAGTTCAAGGACGTTTCAAATTGGTGCTACTCAAACTAGAAACAGGGTTAGGCATAAGTTTTTCTTTACTTGTCTGTAAACAGACATTACTCTCTTTAGGGAATTGGCTAGGTTAGGGCTAAAGCATCTAAGATTGATTTCTTCACCCAAGAAAACTATTGTTCCCTTTCCCAGTAGGTATGCTAGCCTTGCGCCATACTCGCCAATTCCTTTAGCTTACTTTTCTAGTGTGTACGTCCCCTCCTTCCCACTTGTCCTGGTCTAAGTCCTTTAAACTTTTCGCTTATAACTAAATATCCTCCAATGCTTGACTTGTGATCTTTCCTTGGCGCATTGTACATATGTGTTGAATTACGTGTCTCGGTGGCTGCAGGTGCGATTCCTTAAGGATTGTAGAGTGGCTTTCAAGAATTGGAGCTTAGCGCTTGACTTTGACTGGTGGAATGGAATGAAAGGGATCGATGATTGGCTTGATGAATTGTGTGTAAGGTCTCATGAGCCTGACGCTTGGATAATCAGAGTTTATACTTCGGAATACACTCTGTTACCATTAATCTATTTAAGTATAAGAATTTATTTGTAAAGACTCATGAGGGCGCTTTGGTGATAGTGCTCTTCTTAAGGCGCTTATCTTGGTGGGTGGTCTTGGGTTAAAAACCCATGGACCCTCTAACATTTTAATTAACATTTAATGTATTTTAACTTTACACTAAATACACAATTAATTTAATTAAAATTTTAATTTTTTCTTTTTAAAGATAATTAACTTAATCAGCTTTAAATTAATTTAATTAAATTAATCTAAATTAACTTTAAATTAATTTGAACTAAATTAACCTAAATTATCTTTACACTAAAATAAAATAAAAATTAAACGAACACACGCATAATTTATAAAAAAAAAATTTAAAATTTAAGAAAATCGAAATAATTTAAAATCAAGTGCGGGCACGCATGTATTCCACGTGCCCACCTTGCTCCCTCCAACGCCTTCCTTTCTAAACCCTAACCCTACATTTCCCGTCATTTTCTTTTGGCTACATGGTCGGCCGCCATGGCCGTCTCTCATGGTTTCTGCTCCTAGTTTGTCAGGTGATTGCTTGTATTGTCTCTGGCGTTGGTAGAGGAAGAGAAGCATGAAGAGTGTGGGTAGAAGAGGCACCATCCATGCCTGGAGACTAGGAATATTGAAGAAGAGAAGGATTTGTTTGGAGAGTAAATACTGTGGTTGGTAATCCACCCATATACCCAGTGAGAGGAATGACTCAGAATAAGCTTTCCTTTGCAAAATTTGTTTTTTTTCAAAGTCCCAACTCCTTATAGGCAATGATGATGGTGATAGAGATGGCAACAAGCATAATGAGCTATGGGTCGGAAGTGGGAGTGGGCGAGGGATCATTGTCCTCGCACAGTGGTGGAGGGAATGCAATGTAAAATCCCCTCATGGCTTCCTCCATGTTGCTTTGGGGCTTTGGGCACTCAGTCTTGACTTTGGTGATTTGTGTGGTGTCGGTTCTTAGATTCATAGCTTGTGGTTTTTTTTTTATTAAAAATTATCTTTTATATTTTTATTTGTATATAACTTCATTACTATATTTTATTTTAACATGGGAGAGGGAAGCATTGCAGGTCTGGTGGGAAGGAATTGCCAGAGCGCACTCTGAAATCAACACTCTCGACTCCATTGTCAGCCCCCTGAAATCAACAGATTCGCTCAAGGAATCTAAAAGGCATGCCAGAGGCCTCATCAATAGACAGGAGGTCGTCTACGCAGTCTCCTCTGCACTCCACTCAAACTCCTATGGCTCCACCTCTGACCACCTCTACCATTGGCTCTACGAAATCTTTCTCTCCTCCAACATAGACTTGCAGCTCATCATTCTCAGGTACGTCCCCCTCATTGTCGGAATCTATCTCTCCCGCCTCGTCTCCAACACCCACTCCCTCCAAGAGCCCCTCTCCGGATTCAAGGCCGTACTGTTGGTTCCCTACACCGGCGAAGTCAAGACCAGAGGTGGCAGGCCTCTTCTCCTCCACATTCTGGACCTAGCCCAGCCCTCCCTGTACCATGCCCCCCAAAATCCCCTTAAACGTGATTTCTATCCCATACCTGTTTTCGAGCATCTCTTTGCCCCCCTGGAACCCCAGGAAGCCGTCAAATCCCCCAAGAGGGCTGACATTGTCGGTGTCACCCTCGATCTCTTCTACAGGAAGATTTTCGTCATGTCTGTCGGGGCCAAGGTCGATATTTTTCCACTTTGTTCAAGGTTGGGCTGGGCATAATCGCGCCTGTGCCCATAGATTCGATGATCAGGTCCACGATTGGCCGCAAGTGAACTTATATGATTCCAATTTCCAGGAGGGGGAGGAAGATAAAATTGCAGAGAATTATAAATGCCCTACCACTTCTAATACCGACAGAGCCCTGATTGATGAATTAGGCAAATTCAGTATCCATGATGATACTACTTCTACAAATTGAAGCCCTCTACGGAATCATTGTGATAATAGCTTCTCCTCATCAGATGGGCGGATCGATGATTATAGTGCAAAGGGTGTGAGAATTTCTCTCCTTTGGGAGCTTCTGTAGTTGATTCTGAATATCCTGGGATAATGACTTCTGGCTCCTATCAATTCACAGCAAGTCAAGGATTCCACTTCGCCTGCAACGTGGGCACTCCCATCAAATCCAAGAAGCCCGTTAACCTTCAAGATTTTATTTTTATTTTACTTTTATTAAGGAAGGGGATAAGATGCCAGAAAAGTGGATGTTGGATAACGCATCATTCAGCTATGCCTATTCACATTCACCTCCTCCTTTATCTCTGTTCCATTCTGGTCTTTATTGTTCGAGGGTTCCTATTCCAGTGAGCGAGCTGAGCTCATATCTTTATATCATGAAAACAAGAGTTGTGAATGATAAAGAGTTGAGTTCAGAATTGTCTCGAGATTTGGTGCTTTGTACACCTGGTCTCGGATTAATGAAGCATGGCTATGCGGTAGGTCGACGACTCCTCCATCCTGGTCTCGGATTAATGAAGCATGGCTATGCGGTAGGTCGACGACTCCTCCATTGTAGCTCTTTTCTTTTATTATTCACAAAAAAAAAAAAAAAAAAAAAACTTTTTTTTTTTTGATTATTTATCATTTAAATATATATCTTTTTATATATTTATTTATATTGTTATTTATATAGTTGCTTCTTATAAGTTCCTAATATATACATATATTTTGGTTTTTATTTGTTTGTTTATTTGAACTAGTGTTAAAAATTCATTTAACACCTACACATGTATAATATTGGTATTATTTCACATTTTTTTAAAGAGCATATTGTTTTTATATATATATCCTGTATATATATATACACACACACTATGTGCTTGTCTCAAGAAAGAAAGTGGAGCTAGAGCCTTAATTTCTATACCCTGCTAAAGGGTTCCGTGGCTGTTTAAATTCTCCGTAAGTATGCCTCCATTCCTAAGTTGGGTAGGTGGGTAGGTGTTTTCCCAGGCTCCGGGGACAGAACTACACTATACTATGTAGAGACTCATACACATAACATTTAATCTAATTTAGTGCATAGAGTAAATCTTTTCTCTCATACAAAAAATTATTATATTCTAACATAAGGCACATCTAATAAAATCTATCTACACATGAAATACACCCAAGAATCCTTATAATTAAAAATACTGCTTCTCATGCTAAATTCTCATGTTCTATTAGTCCAATGGGTTTGTTGAAACTGGTGGTTGAACACTCTTCAAAACTGTTTTCTCCCTTCCAAATTTAGGGAGCAAATTGTCAAGCTTCCTAGCTCCTGTGGATAAATTATATGATATCCTGCCCTGCTCCAAAACTCCTCAAAGAAACCATGCCCTCGCTCATCTTTTCACCAAAACCTCCTAAAGCCAAGCAACCTCCCTACACTGTGAGGGTCTCCACCTAAAAAATCCTCCATACAAAACTATCTTCCCCAAAAGTAATGATCCCTTCCCCTGCAAGACTCCTCCACAGCATCCCTCCCACTGTAGCCCTTCCCCTTGTTGCTAATTTCTTATCCCTTTCTATTCAATGTCTTATCCTCTTATTTACTGTCTTATCCCCTTATTTAATGTCTTTATCCCTTACTTAATGTTTTATCCTTCCCCATAATGTAGAAATCCTTATTACATTAAATTATTAACCCCTTTAATTCTTTTTACTCAATTAATTAATGAGTCAATTAATAACACTAATCATGATGACACCACACACCATTAAGCATACATATTTAAGAATAATTGTTGCCTAATCCAATATATTAGGATAGCCTATTGTCAATTTAATTATAATTAATCATCCTATACATCTATTTAAGTGGTTTTACAATCTTCCCCTTCAGAATCTGCCTGAATTTTGACATATTCCTCTTTATCATCTCCTTGAATTCTGACATATTATTCTTTTCTTGTAGATTCATCATGATCTTGCACCACTTCAAATCCTGAGAGTATGAACTCCAGGAGTTATTAATTCACCCGTTCTTCCTTTAGCTATTCTTTATTGACATGTTCTTTCTTTCTTTTCCAAACATTCCTATATTTGATGTCAACGTTCTCTTTCATTGAAGTATCCATCATGCTTCTACAATCGCGATATATATGTACATAGTTGTGGAATTTGTAACATTCAATATTGAGAGGGGCCACATGAATATTTATTTCTTGACCATTTCTTTCATAATCTATAGAATCTACAAATTTATGTCCAAAGTTATTACAAGTAAAACAATGACCATAAAAGAAATTTTGAAACCTGGGAGTGAATGATCTTCTTTGTGATGTATTCCTTCTGAGTTATTATCTTGGCCGATCGTGATCATATCTTCTGTCGTTTACTTTACAATGATTTAAGATTCTTTGATACATGAGAGTGGAGGGTCTTCTTTGATATCCGTCTCTTCTGTAGTCTTCTTCTTGGATTTTCTTCAATTATGGAATGTTCTTCTTTAAGGGCTCATATTATTCCTTCTTAATAGGGCATCTTATGACTTTTTCATAACTCTTATCCTTTTATTTATTCTTCCTTTCTAGAAATAAGTAACACTTTCCTTCAAATTTATTTACTGATGATGTGGATATTTCTATCTCTTTAGATTTCTTGACGAGATTGACAACTTCAACTCCTAATGTGAAAACTTATTCTTCAAGCTTCTCACAGTCTTCTTATTTCTTCATCATCTGGATCTTCATGAATTCTTCCTTTCTCTTTGGTTCTTCAAGTTGGGTATTCAAGGAGACAATTTCTTCTCCAAGTCTTCTTTCTCATTGAAGGAATTCTTCTTCAATCTTATTTAAGTCAGATATTTCCTTAAGATGGCTAGTCAAAATATTTTCTCTCTTCTTTGCTTCCTTTATTTTTGTTACTATTTCGGCTTCCAAAAGTTTATTATCTTTCAATTGAATTTCACATGCTTCTTCAATCCTTCTAGCTTCTTCTAATTGAACTTTTAGGTTTGTAATCATCTGCTAGACTTCTTCACAACTGGTATTTTGATACCCCTTCTTTATATCGATCAATTCTTCCTTGAGTAACTTGTTCTTTCTTCTTTCTTTCATCATGTCATCTAAAGAGTTGATTAATTCTTCTTCAAGATTTACTATTCCTTCTACAAAATATTATTCTTTCGAATATGTATGACATGAAGAACATATTTCATCTTGTTCTTCTTCAACATATTCTTTATTCTAATTAGTATGCTTTGGATCTGTGATAGAATGATATTCATTAAAGTATAGATTATGTTTCTTATCCAAAAGTTCTTTGGATGATGAAGATTGTCCCACTTTGTCTTTTAGTGGATCTGGCAATCCTTCTAAGATGAAATCCATTACTATTTTTTTATTTCTCTTCAATTCCGTCTTGGATGAAGTCTTTGGTTTCTTTAAACTGATGTATCTTGTAACAACTGAGCACTAAACATCATACTCATGTGCTCCTAGAAATTTATTCATCTTATTTCTCCATATCTCATAGCTCACACCATTCTGATCATTAAACTGTGGTACTCCAATCTTAGCATATTCAATGATCTTCCTTCCAGTGGTTAAAATGTTTTCTTGAAGGACCTGCTCTGATACCAATTGTTGGAATATTGAGAGGGGGGTGAATCAATATGAGCACTTTTTACCACTTCCAATCACAATATATATAAAATTTAACTTTATCAACACTATTCAATACTTTTTCACTTATGCATTAAGTATATCATTGCATCATAAACAATATCATTCGCTAGTGCATAATAAGAAACCAAAGATACACAATACACTAGAATTTACGTGGAAACCCAAATGGGAGAAAAGCACATAATGATTTCTTATATATATATATATATATATCAAGAATACATTCATAGCAATCACTAACTTCCCAATTCTCCATCACCAATTGGAAGGATGCTCCAACCCTCTATTTAGAGGCTCCAACCTGAAGGAAGCTACAAATCTCTGAATTCTCCAGCTGCAAATGGAAGGAGGCTCCAACCCCCTAGTTTGTAAGCTCCAAACTAAAGGAAGATCCAAATCCTTGTGTTCTCTAGCGCCAACTAGAAGGAGGCTATGACCCCTTGATTTATAGGCTCCAACCTTAACAAAGCTTCAACTACTCGAGTCTTCTGAAACCAACTAGAAGGAGGCTACAACCCCCTTTCCTTACCCTATCCTACCACCATGAAATATAAATTTATTCTAAAATTGTCACTACCATTGATCAACCTATAATTTTCACTATCATCAACCCACCTCTCGCTGTCACTATCACATTAACCTCTGACTACAACTTTCACATCAACCTGTGACTACCACTGTCACATCAACCTGTAATTTATAATCAAGAAATCATTCAACCTTCCACTGTCCTAGTCACCATCACTATCACTGTCACTATCACTGATATATCATCATCAACCAACTATAACTAGATCTACTCACATGGATACCAAAAAAATCACCATACCATGTACCAAACTTTTTCCAT
>SNQJ01S0160577.1:2189-19528 GCA_010110895.2 Picea sitchensis
GATTTGTTGAGTGTTGGTGATTTTAAACCTTTCCAACACGCTAAATACATGACACAAGTTGAGGCTCCCTCATCCAGAATAGTTCGATGGATTTGTTGATTGTGAACAACAACTTCAACTTGGAAAGCAAGTTGGTGGGAGAGTCGAGATGCATAATTATCTAGGTTAAACATGATCTGATTGGATGAATCAGGATAAATAGCGCCAAGAGTGGTCAAGAGCATTCTAGATTGACTGGGGCAGTGTTGTAGAACTTCTAACACAGACATAGCACACGGTGCTTGAGCCAAATCTTCAACAATGTTGTAGTTCTGGGTGGCATGTGAATTAGGATTAAAGGTAGATTTGCGGATATTTCTCTTAGGAGGGCGTAAGATAGATTCGAACGTGGGTTTCTCAATCTGAAGTGGTCCAGATGGAGGATTAACCGATGGAATACTAACAGAGGATGATGATGGATCCGGTAAAGTGTCGGCACCATTAGTGTCTTTTCCCTTGTCAGGGTTACCTGGTGTGTCGTAGGTCTTAGAGAAAGTGGTCAAATTGATCCCATTAAACATATAAATATGTGCACTCGACGAGGCCTCATCATTAGGATTGCTAGAACTGCCCCCAGGAGAGGGGGTTTGAGCAACCATGGATTGTTGTTGTGGAAAAGGTTGAGTAAGCACAGCGGGTTGTGACTTCCCTTGGAAAATTTTGGCCACTTCATTGTGAAGTGGACAATCTCGAGTGTAGTGATCGTCACCACAAATGATACATGGGAATTTCAGTTTTCATTGTGGTTGCTTTTTGGTAGCAGATGTTTGATTTTTGGGTTGTTCATTAATATTTTTTGGTTTATTCTTTGTCTTCTTCTTACCTCTGGATTATTGTGAAGGGGAAGATTGAACTGCATTCACCTCAGAGATCTGAGTTTGGGGCGAGGTAGAGGAGGGTGTAGTCGATTTGGAAAGAGATTGAGTTTTGACGGAACCGATAACACCATCCGCATGAGATGAGGATGATGGTTTAGAAGGATTGGTATTAGTGCGAGCAGCATTTGGAAGCAAATCATACAAAGTACCAGACTAGGAATAAACCAAATCTAAGTACTGAGCCTGAGTGATGGCTTGTTCCTCTGTGACTGAACCACCCATAGTGACATCGCAAGTGATTGGAGGTAACAGTGATTTAGTAAACCATTCTACCAAGAGCATGTCAGGAATGACTGCCTTGATCATCCTTCGTCGTCGCCTCCACTCATGAATATGGTCAGAGATATGCACAGAGTTAGTTTGACGAAGGGAGGTCAAGAGTTCAGTACCCGTCTCATAGCGAATAAGCAGTTGAAAGTGTGTGAGGAAAGACATGGCAAGGGAATTGAAATCATGAAAAGAAGCACGTGGTAGTTCAATATACCACTTTGTTGCCAAACCGGTAAGTGTTCACTGGAAAAGATGCAAACGTATAGAATCATCCATGAGGGAGTTTGATGAACACCACAAATGGAAAGTCATCACATGGTTGTTTGGATCTTCGCCAGGGTTTCTGTCAAATTTACGAATATCAAAAGGAAGTTTAGCTGGAATGACTGGCCAAACCGGTGAATGAGAAATAGGATCATTAGTTAATCGAGACAAGTCTAGGAGATCCAGATTCGCAAGGAAAGGTAGTTGTTGGTTAATGTGCGAATGATATTGATGCGGCATCAGAACACCAGTAGGACCATAGACTGGATTAGGTGGATAGTTGTTACCAATAGGTCCTCCTACATACGGTTGTTGTTGGCCAGGATAAGTAGGATTCGACGGTGCATGAGAAACATGGGCATAACCCGGTGGGTTTTGAACATTATAGGCCGGGTGATTTATTTTCCCGTGAGAAGGATAAACATTTTTCCCTTGAGAATGGTAAGGAGTAGATCCCGAAGGCAGATACACATGAGGCCCATGAGGAGGATAAGACTGTGGTCTCAGAGAACTCCAGGTGGTGTTTTGGATACCACCCAGATAAGATTGCCCGTAAGATGTTCCGGAAGGGACAGGATTGGATACTCCTCCTAGTGGGTTATTATACAAGTGCCCCCCAATGTAGGGTTGGGTAAAAGTGCCCCTTGAAGATACTCCCCAGGATATTGAACGGTTTCCAACAAACGAGGGTTGCCCCCCTTCCAGCGGTGGATTTATGACCGGGGTATAACTGGAAAATGGAGGTTGCTCTCCAGGAGGAGCATGAAAAGGGGATTGTCCCCCAGGAGGGGTAAGCCCAACATGGAAAGGTATTCCTCCAAGAGGAAATGGTTTGTTGGATGGTGGTTTCCCTCTAGCTAGTTGTGTTTGGCCAGCAGGGGTCTGCATTCTCGGGTGAGAATATGTCCCAGCAAGATCGTGTGGAACATGCGGAGCTGTAGAGTAGAAACTTGTAGGAACAGGGGTAGAGATTGAAGTGCTTTGGGGATGAGTAGAGGTGATGAGTCCAGTGTTAGGATGGACTTGTGCCAGTGTAGTAGTAGGGTGAATAACCTGGTCGACTGGGTGATTCATGGTTTGACCGGATGGTCCTGCTTCACTAGGAGGGTCATGAGGATGAAAGGATTGTCGAATAGATTCAAAATGTCCATAGAGATCGTGTCCCGATGAAGTCCTCCATACAGAACGAGCAGTAGTGGGATTGGTTTATACTGCAGTGCTAGGACGAATAGGAGTCCTATACTCGTCACCAAAGATTGGTTCCGTGGATCCCATATATGTTTCAGTAAAGATCCTCTCCGGTAATCGTGGGACTTCTTTGTCTACGACGTTCCCAAGGGAGTCTAAACAAACCAAAAGTGGTTCGAGAGGAGTTACCGACACAGGTGTGGTGGGATTTTCAACCATGACCAAAGCGTCTTCTAAGTTATCTAATGGACGAGCAATATCACTTCCAGCGTCAGATTGAATTTCTACCTCTCTACGGTAGTTGTCTTCTGGCGGGTTAGGAGGTAAGGGTTGATAGCCTTCCGGAGGCAGCCCTTGCATCCTACATGATTGGCAAAGACATTTATCGTCTATGGGCTCAATTGTGGAGAATAAAATAACACAATGAAAATCTAGGGCCAACTAACAAAAATAAACAGCATGCGCTAATAAAATCTAGGAATCAACCAAGTAGACAAAATTTCTCTCGATGACCGTACTAGTTGGTGATGAAATCCAATGTCACGTGATCAAGTCTAGAAGGGGCTGGGATATGGTGGAACAGTTACAATGGCGACTTGCTTAACAGACTTACGCCTTGGTGCAAGCTTCCACGTAGTAATTGTGGATTTACCCTCCAAGGAGCCTGAGTGAGTTTGACCAATGTCTGTTCCAGGTACAGTGAGACTTCCCTTCACCATCACCTTGTGTAAGTACCTAAAGATTATGGAAACTAAAGATACCAATTCACAGTGAGTCCCTGGGTAGGTACAATCGACAGTCTGATCCAAAATGTATGGGCAGGATACCAAGTCTGAAATCAACCCGAAAGGCTCCCACACATAATTGCGGGTATACCTTCCAGTGACCCCCAATATACGATCTGACCACTACAAATAGTTGAACCACGGAGGGATAATCTCTATAATTCACTCGAATGCGACCTCGTGCGTAACCCCTGTGTGAGAGGGGGATCCCAGAAAAACAATACAACAATTGGATTTGACTCTCCCTAGCTCACGATGCTAATTTTTGTTTTGAAAACTTTGGAGAGTTGTACTCATAGCCTAATACAAAGTGCTAACCCTAGTCTACTGTTGGTGGAAGATCCTAAAAACAAAAATGTTCTAGATAGTTTTTAATTAGCGTTCATTTTAGAGATGTTTTTTACTCAAAGGGTGCACGAAAGTGAAACTAATGGAATGATGACTCAATTCCCAAAAAGATGCATGAAAGATGATAAGCATTCATTTCTTTGCAATGAACGCCTATTTAAGGGAAAGAGAAGGAGTCATTTTCACTTTCAAACACTAATATGGAACATCTTCAATCAATTGGTTCTCAATCGAATCCAATGCAATGCTAAAACATTTTCAAAAATGCCTTATAATATGCAAATCAAGCACTAAAATGTATATTTTTTGTTTGTATGTGAATGATAACTAATTCAATGCAAAAACTTCTCCTATCAACTACCTTTTCAGATCAAGGAGATTTAGACAAGTATGATCAGATTTCGCACACACAACACACACCCTCTTGTTGTGATTGAAGCAAGAAGCAAATAGAAAACAAAACATAACAAAGAAAAATCAAACAATTCACACAAAAATGAAGTGTTTAAGAACGATGACCTCAAAAAACCAAGTGAGAAGAGTCACAGACTTCATATGTCCTTCATTAGAGTTCCCGCTCAGTCAGATAGGAGAGAAGAAAACAGCGGATCGATTTCAAGCTCTCAACAGCAAAAACTCAAAAATAATGAAGAAGGGCATAAAATCTGAACAACAAGGTGTTTACTTCTTAGGAGGAAGCAAGTCAAAGGTCAATGGAAGAATCATTAAATCACAAAGCAGCTTAGCAAGTAAAAAACAGGGTTTGGACCTCCAAAAAATGCAATTTTTGAAGAGATTTTGTACAAAAAGGGGTTGGCGCTCTGATGAAAGGGACACCATGGCAATATAACACTCTTTCCAACACCTTCAGGGAGTGTTGGCGCTCTGCTAACATGGGCAGGGGGGTGCCAGGCTCAAAAAACTCATAAAAATGTCCAAAAACCCAAACTTTTGATCAAATTTTGATAGGTAAGTTAAGTGTGATGGGGTAAAGAGTGAACCAGCAAGTTCCATCAAATATAAAGGGGTGAACAAGTTCTAAGAAAACAAAATGTAAGACAAGGTCTATGAGGAAAGATAAAACTAAGAAAGTTCTGATTCTCCCCAGTGGAGTCGCCAATTTCTGTTGAAGGAAAAACTCCCTGCGGACAGGTAGATCTCCTCAAAGAGCTAGACTCTTAACTCTAAGACAGAAAGTGCTTATCATGGTCACTGACTTCCTTTTAGATCTAGGTGGACTAGTATGTGAGAAGGAAGGAGAAAAGAAGTACCTTTTACCGGTGTTTTTCCCTGTACGCTCTGAATTGAGCTCCAATCTTTCGCTCCTCGATAAGCCCTATAGACAAACAATGTATGACCACTTCCTACTCTATCAATATTAGTCTGAAATAGGTCTATCTACTAAAGAGACAAATTCATGTGAGATTTAACATGAATTAGAAAGAAACAGGCCAAGAAAATTGTATTAATGAGGACAAAACATTATTTACAGCCATAGATGGATTGCAGCAGTTTCGTCAAGTCCTCCTTGTCTACCCCTTGCTCGAAAGATCCATGATCCGAATGATGATAGCTTCACCGATTTCTCCCTATGAGATCATAGGTCTCTTGCTCCCAAATTATCTTTGTTCCATCACCACTTATAAGATCATAAGTTTGGTGTGATTCTCCCTTTCCAGTCCTCTTTCACCATTAGAAAGCTTGCTTATATAGCCTTGGAGAGGCTTTAACCACTTGAGATATCCTTGGGGAAGTTGAGGATTTGCCTCCTTCAGTTGAGGATATGCCCTAAGATCATGGCTAGACTAGGGATTCGAATCCAACCACCTTCCAAGAATGAAAGGATCCTTCCCCCATTCATCTAAACAACTTAACTACTGCCCAGAATAGGTAGCGCTCCCTCAAAAGAAAACTCAGAGCGTTATAACGCTCCCTAGTATTGTATAGGGGAGTGCCAACACTCCTGAGGATAGGAGTTCTCCTGCAAAAGGGTTGATGCAGCGCTATAACGCTCCCTCATGGCTTATGCGGGGGTGCTATCACTCCTGAGATAGTTATAAGGGAGCGCTCCCCTCCAAAAACTTAGTTTTTTTAGTGTTTTCAGATGGCAAAAGGTTCATGAGCCCAGTTAACCTTTCCTCCTCTTCTAAATCAAGTGTTTAACATGTGCCAAGTGTCCTCTTGATTTCATTTACAGGCACGACATAGGCATTATGGAAGTGTGATTCCCTGACACTTGCGACACTTGTGATCAAAATGTGACATTTGTGACCTTTGTAATGACGACACTTGCGACACTAGCAAAGTGAGTATTTTTTATGTGTAACAATACCTCATCCGTGAAGGGATTGATGTTGTAGGGAAGGCAGCATTGATGGTTTTCATGGAGGTCCCATCCTTGGTGCAGCCACCTAATGGTGTATGGTTATGGGTGTGTTGTGGTCGGAAAGCCCAGTCGTTTCATGACCTCTACTAAGATGAGGTTCTTCTACCTCCCACTGTCGACAATGAACTACAACGGGGAACCCTTGTGAATGGAAGAGGCACTCTGCCTCCTCTGGATCTTTTGGTTCATTATTCTAGATCTTTGTGGTGGCAACGATGTCATTGAGCTCTGCATCGATAATCTTCTTCCCCCTTTCATTCCCCTTGTTGGGTTCTAATTCAGAGTCGGAGCCTCCATCTGATTCAGAAGCCTTCAACTCGGCTACCAGTGACTACTTGGCCCGACACTCACTTGTGTTGTGAGTGGGGCTCTTATGGAACTCACACCACTTACCCATGTCTTATTTTGTCTTCGTGGTGTTTTTATTTGCTTGCGGCTTTGGCGGGTTATCCTAGGCTGCCCCGCCTTGGCTTGGTCCTTTTTTCGAAGGCTTGGGGGTACCGTTCCCTTGTTTCTGATTCAAAAACCTAGAGTCTCACTTCTTCTGTTTGAACTTCTACTCAATCTTGGCAGCATACCGGTATGTCGCACCAAGCAAAGAGATGACGAGGAACTTCATTTCCTCCTGAATGTATCTATGCAAACAACTGCAGTACTTTAACACCAAATGTTTCTCTGAATATTTGATACCCAACTTTGTGCATAGGGTATGAAACAAATTCATTAGCTCATACACATATTGGTCCCTTTGCTACGGCAGCATAGTCCATTGTATGTATTTGTCTTCATAGCTCCCTGTTAACACTAGGAATCACCTTCATATTGCATGGAAGGCAAGCCCAATACCCATCAGGTTATATGTGAATGTAAGAGTGTTTTAAGGGGTCAAATTGAAAAGACTCAAAATGATAATGTTGCAAATCAGAAAATAGAGCTAGTATGCACTAGCAATCAAGGTCTTGGCTAACTTCAATCAGTAATTGAGAGTGATTATGAATAGAGGGAAGACTTCAATGAGAGAAATGTAGGGGTTGTTGTAAACATCAGGTCTACAAACAGCCTAAGGAAGAAATATTCTTAACACAAGATCATCTTGAGTTCAAAACTTAAGGACACTAAAGAAACATCATGATAATATAATAATCAAACATACACCATAATATCACCTCAACCATTCATGTGAATCCTTCAAATCATGAACACTTTAGCATCAGAATAAAATAAGATGAAAGAGAAGTTGATTTCTATTAACCAAGATGTCTTAAATAAAGTACATAGCCAGTTCACAGTAACTTCATCAAAATATTATAGTATAAGGGAGCCTTACTCAACCATTCAAACCTACTAAAGAATTTCATCTATCTATTTATAACAAAAAGGGAGGCAACAACTGGAGGTACGAGTTGCCCTCCTTCCCATGAAAATCTCTAAGAATTTATTTCATCCAACAACTTGATTAACAACCTATGATATAAAATAGGAAAGTGTTGGTGACTAATCCAACCAATCTTCAAACTAACTTGATCCCCCTTTGCTACTCAACTCCTTGTTTGCCATGTGTCCTTCGGGAGCATGTGGAAGTCATCATGTTTCCATCTGTTGTTTCTGTAATTCTCTCCATCATCAGTTATCCAAAGAGTTGTTAGCTCGACTCTCTTGGATTCCTGGTGTCTGTTGGTAGCCTCTTTGGGTAGCATTCTAAGTAGCGCACTTTGTAGTGCCTCTGCCAAATTTCATAAGATTCTGTAGCGCACTTCAAAAATACACAAGTAGAAACGATAGCGCCAAACCTTCCTATCCCCTGTACAAACTTTGATCTCTGTGAGATTTTAGGTAGCGAATTTTGGTAGTGCCACTCTAGTGCGTCTCTATGCAAATTTTGTCTCTGCCAGAAATTCGGTAGTGAATTTAGGTAGCGCCTACTGTGTGTCTCTGTGAAAATTTTAGGTAGCACCATCAAAAACACAACACCTCCACTTGGACATGTGCAGAGCGAGTAGAAACCTTGAGTAGTATCAGCACCATTATCTTTAGGTGATTTGGCAACACTATAGGTAGCACACCAGTGGAACACCAAAAATAGACTACTCTATAGCGCCATAGCGCTACGGAATGTATGCACTCTTATTGCTGAAGGAGTTAATTCTTCACAAAAATCCCAAAACTCTAAACAATAAGCACTTAGAAGCCTTTCACCAGCTACTTCGTTATCCTGACATTTAACCTGACACTCTTTCTTGTAGAAGGAGGATCCTCCTTTGGCACAATAGGATTCTTCAGTGGAGCTATGCTCTCCTTGGATGTTGGTGTCTCCTTTTCAATAGCAGCTTCAACCAATACCTACAAGTTTCTTTGAGCCACTTCATCTTGAAAATGTTATAACTCTGCTTTGAGCTTCCTTTTCTAAGACTAAAAGCCTATGTTCTGCCTATAAAGGTTTTTGAGCTGTGTATGGAGAGGTTGGGCCTTTCTTGCTGCAAACCTTGCCAGGTCAAGGGTGTGACTATAGCCATCCATGAGTTCTTTCATCTTAACTTTGTCATACATGGCTTCTGCTTTCAACTGATACACCGCCTTCCTAGCATCCCTAAGTTGCCTGATTAATATTTTGAATGTCTAACTATCAGGTGGAGTAGTGACATGCACAGTCTCAACAGGATTTGTCATGGTCTCCTCTTCCTACTGCATAGTAATTACCTTGTTTGTCTCATCAGGCTTCTTGATACCTTTTCCTTTATCTTCCTTCTTTTGCACGAGGGTTTCTTCTTTCCTCTCCACGGGATTTTCAATGCCTTTACACTTCTTCTTTTGTAGGATAGAGACTTTTGGTAGGGACTGTTCTTCAGAAACCTCTTTAGGAATTGATGATCTTGTGAAAGGTTTCATGACCTTGGTACTGGCTGCTGGAGGAGAAGAGGAGAAGTGTATATTCTTCCCTTTCTTTGTTGCAATTTTAGTAGTAGAAGTAACTTCTTCTAAATCTGGTGGAGGAGGAGGTGAAAAATATCTCTGTGGGGAATGACAAGCTTCCTTCTTAGTTCCTATGACCTCCTTGGTCACCTCTGAAACTTGAAAAAGAACTCTTCCCTTTCTCTTCTTACTGGTACTTGCTTTAGCAGCACTGGTGGATGATAAAGGGCTTGCATTTTGTGATTGAGGAGTGGTTGCTATATCCAACTTGAAGTGGGAAGCAACAACAAAATGTTCCCATGAGATATCTTTCTTACCCAGTTCTTCAGAAACTAGCATTCTAATCAATCCAGAGTGGAAGATGCTAGTATCCACATCCTTAGACTTGGATTGAATCCTGTCTGAAATATTACCTATGCTCATTATCAAATAGTAGGGAATATTCATTTCAATTTTACCAGTAAAATGCAGCAGAAGCCTTATATGGTACTAGTACAATGTGTTAAACCTCCCTTCGCATGTAAAGTATCTCTGAATGATCCTCAATATCCTGTCAAACTGCTCAATCAGCTGATTCCTTTGCACACCTTTAGACAAATCACTGGCTTGATGTTCAAGCTTAAGGAAATATTTGGCATAGGTTGCATTCAAAGCCATGGCTTTAAACCATTTCTCACCTGTGATAGGGATTCATGTTGCAGCTGAAATAGAGGCCTCAGTCACCTCAAATTCTAAATCCCCTACCTTGGTCTTTCGGCCATCAAAATGTAAGGAAAATTTCCTTGTCACCTCAGGATGACCTCTTTTTATATTCTGGCAGAAAGAGAGGCATCCCACTCTTTGAAAAACTTCTCTTGCCATGGGCTCTGTCTCAAAAAGATGCATGTCCACGGGTTCAGTTCTAACTACCTTGCCCCCCTTGTGTGACTTCTTCATCTGAGGAGTCTACATAGCTTAGGATGAGAGATTCTTATGGCTATGGGGTGGTAATGACCAGGAGGGTCTAAAGTCAAGCTTCAAATGGACAAAGTTGCACTTTTACAAGAACTTCCCCTTAAACTAGACTGATTGCTAGTAAGCTAAAACTTGGCTATGGAAATCCCTCCTTTAGATTTGTGTAGGTATTTAACACTTATACAATGAGAGGGTACTCATAAATTGACCTATTGAAACTGGGTAGAAAACAATCAACTCAAATGTCAAAGGAAGCAGGGGAGACATAGTGTGGCTAAGCAACGCCTTTAGGTAGTGCACTGCGTATGCAGAGGATAGAACTATTTATATGTTGTGAGCTCAGTAGCTATGGTGGGAGGATGTATCAGACTTTGACATACAGGTAGTGAAGCTTATAGGTTTGAAATCAGAGGAGACAAGGATAAAATGGTGTGAGTAAAGGTCTCCTTCAAATATGCAAGCCCAATAATCCAAAACTTTGAGCGCTAACTTTCTTTGAAAATTTATGTGCAGAGGAGGAAGCACGGGATACCTGTGGAATAAACATTTGTTTTAAGCCTCAGCAAGATTTTTGGATGAAGTCATGAACATCTTAGCCTTCAAATCTACCTCAGAAACGGATCTAGCAGCACTATTGTCAACTAGTCAGAACTGGGAGTTTGCACAGCGCAACAATCTTGAGTTTTTCAAAATCACAAACCGTTATCAGAGCTCGTAAATACGAGATCTTGAAGGCATCTTTTTAACCAACTCCTAATGAGTGAGCAACACTCTATTTCAAAAAATGATTGGACAAGTAAGCAAAGGACAGCAAGGCATGGCTACGAGGGCGTGAATAAGGAAAATGGTCTATCAAATCAATCTAGTCGTGGAGAGGATCGATCCTAGTGAAAAATCATGAGGGGGACCAAATTTTAAGTCATGAAAAAAATGGTCCTAAGTCCAAAAATGAAATGAAGATCAAAACATAATTCATGAATCAACACTTTATTTATTAAGGGGGTCCTAACAAACACAATTTTTTAAAGGGGTGAAATTAAAAAATTGAAAGGAAATCTAAATCTAAGGCTTAGGAAAATATGAAAACAAACCATAAAAACCCAAGGCAAATTAGTGTGATAACACTCCCCACAGGATAATATTGTTCCTTGATGGTGTCTCAGAAAGAATTCCAAGTGCATGTGACCAAGAACAGAGAGGGTTCCCCCTCGCTCTGTTGCTCCTAGTAGGTTTCCCACCAGTACTTGACATAGGGGGCGACTTTAAGGAGTGAAAAAATATTCCTTTCTCGGTCAGAAAAGTCATTAACCAAGAAATATCCTTCTAACAGATTCAACCATCTATCTATGACATCTGCATCTATTTGTTCCTCAAATATGGGAATGTCAAAGTTTACTTGTAGCTTAAAAGGAGTGGCACCTCTACAGTGGTTGTTGGATGTAGATGCGCTGCCAATGGGTATTCGTTGAAGGATATGGGAAAAGTTGTCCATCATTGCATTCCTTTGTTTCTCGAGGGCCTCCTTGAGCAATAATTTGATAGGATATCTTGCTCCCTCATCTTTCTTTTCTTCCCCCATGGGTGGCCGTCGGGGTTTACGAGGTTGATCCTACAACGGTTCAACCAAGTTGAGCCCTAACTCCTTATACCCTGACCTTGTTGGGTACATGCAAAGAAGAATCGAGAAAGAGCAGACTGCTCTGATACCACTAATCTGGATTTATGCAGGAAGACAATGAAATACAGAAATACACATAAACACAGAGATGCAGTGGAAACAAAACTTCATTTCATGGACAACAAATTACTGAAATGTGCTTACAGACATAATGGAAATAAAATAGCTAGGGCACTGGTAGCTTATCTCTGAGAAGAGATGTGGCGACTACTGACCTCTAAAATATGTGTTACAATGAGGCTCGAAGGCCTATATATTATTGAGAAATAACGGAAAACCCTAAACATCCAAAAACCTAACCCTAGGAGATGAAACGCCAGAATATGGGCCCCATCGGGGTAAATTGGTACATCAATTTCCCAGGGTCGTAACTTTGGCATACTATATTCATTTGACGCACATGATGCATCGTTAGAAATATCTATCTGAGGAATACATTGCTGATAGAGAATATCAAGTCCATAGCAAAATCATATTTGTCGGATCATTTGATGCCAAAAAACGTCATTTAGGGCCTCAAAATGGCTCTGGAAGTTTAGGACCCAAAAAACTGCTAAAAATAGTAAATTGTGCTACAATTAAGGAAACTAAAAAACTGAAAGAAACAATGGTGTGGGTGCAAGTGGAATCGGCGGGTGGCCACCAATATTCACCTGGATCATTCCTCCCCCCTTAGGAAGAAATGGTCCCCATTGCGTTGAGTTCCTCTATGAGATGAGGAAAATTCTACTGAACTTGGTCCCTGGTGAGCCACTTGCCTTGGTGAAGGCGTTGGCCTACTTTGACAACTTGATATAGATGGATCCTCTTCTGGCGGGTGTTCTTGATCTGTGTATCCATAATTTGATCAATTGTGGCTTGTTCCATGCAATCTGGGTTTAACTCTATTGGTGTGAGTTGTTCTGCCATGTCAGATGTGTCCAATAAAGGTGGAAAGTAGGGCTGAAGGTGGTCCACATTAAACACTGGGTGAAGACCAGGGAATGGTGGAATACTGAGCTCAAAGGCATTGTCCCCTATAGCCTTGGTGATGGTGTATGGCCCATATCAGAGTGGGTGAATCTTGAGGTAGGGTCCAGCGAGGTGCTCCTTTTGCAAATGTAGCCACATTATGTCACCCACCTGAAAGTTGTGTGGCACTCGATGTTGATCATGTCACTACTTGTACTTATCATTGGCTCTGTCCAAGATTTCATGAACCTATTGGCGGATGTGTTGAATGTGCTCAATGAAGTTGTTTTCCTTGTCAGCCTTAGACTGGACATGGGTTGAATCGGCCTGAGTAGCCGCAAATGGCATGGCTACGTCAATGGGACATAGTGGTTGGAATCCCAAGCTCACCTGAAAGGGGTTGTGGTTGGTTAAGAAATGGGCAACCCGGTTGTAGTTGTGTTGTACATAGAGGAGGCTCTCATCCCATGTGCATGGATTCTTTGAGTTGTACATGCATAGAATGCGTACGATCATCTGGTTGACAACCTCTGTCTGGCCATCAGTTTGCAGATGGAAAGTTGTGGACTTTGTGATCTTGGTGTCTAGCATCGACCAGAGGCTAGACCAAAATGTACTGAGGAGCCTGTTGTCCCGATCTGAGATGATAGACTGTGGGATCCCAAAGTGTACCCAAACTCGTTCAAAGAAGATTTTAGCAGTCGCTTCTGCTGTGATATTCTTATTGTTGGCCATCATAATGGACATCTTCGAGAATCTGTCTACGACCAAAAAAAATGTAGTCATTTCCATGCTTAGTAGAAGGAAGGCCCGACATGTAATCCATGGATATGGATTCCCAAGGTCAACTAGGGGTAGGCTGTGGAGTATAGAGGCCTTGCTTCTTGATGGTCGGTTTGGCAATAGCATAAGCAGTGCAGAACTTGATGTACTTCCTGACATCATGTCAAAGGTTCGACCAATAGAAATACTTTTGCAGTACTGCCACGGTTTTCTCAACCCCGAAATGCCCAGCGACCCGACTGTAGTGTGCCTCCCAAATCATCTTGGCACGCTCACTTGAAGGAACACAAAGGTGTCCCAGGTGACATAACAGGGCATCCTAGAGGTGAAAATTAGAAACTTTCTTACCCTCCAGGAGCATATTGTATGTGAGGCTGAATCTTGGATCACTTTTGTAGAGAAGCATCCAATCGGAAGTCACGTGCCCATGAGAGTTGAGCACCGTGGTTAGAGCCATGATAGGTGGTCGACTGAGGAAGTTTGCAACATTATTGGTGCTTCCTTTCTTGAACTTAATGTTCAAATGAAATTGTTTCAGGTATGTGGACCACTTATGATGGTGATCATTCTGCAACTTCCCTTATGTCTGTATGAACTGCAAGGGTCGGTGGTCTGTGTGGATGACCATCTCCTTTCCCAAAATGTAATTCTTCCATTGTTGGCAAGCCTGCACAATGGAATACATATCTTTGTCATAAGTGGGATACTTCCAGACTGTGTCGAAAAGTGTCTCACCGTGATATGCCATTAGATGCCCCTGTTGAGTAAGAATCGCCCCAATAGCATAGTCAGAGGCATTTGTCTTGATGTCAAATGGTTGTTGCAAGTATGGTAATGTGATATGAGAGAATCCCAACATGAACCTACGGTAGAAATTTTCAAGACCCAAAAAGATACGGAGCTCTGTTAGGGTGGTTGGGGCTGGTCAATCCTAAATGACTTGGATCTTGGTTGGATCCACATGCACCCCCTACTCATAAATAATGTATCCCAAATAATGAACTTGGTTCATGCCAAAAGTGCACTTCTCCAAATTGGCACACAACTTGTGTTGCCGCAGTGTTTGGAGGACCTGTCGCATGTGGTGGAGGTGCTCTTCCCAAGTCTGGATGAATATCAGAATGTCATCCAAGTACACCACTACAAATGAGTTGGAAAATGGTCAGAAGATGTCATCCATTAGCCTCATGAATGTTGTAGGGGCATTCGTCATCCCGAAAGGCATGACCAGCCATTTGAAAAGGCACTCCTTGGATTTGAAGGTAGTCTTCCACACATCAGAGGGTTCAATTGGTACCTGGTGATACCCAGACTTCAAGTCGATCTTGCTTATATATTTTTCCCCCTTGAGTTGGTCCAGAAGGTCATCAATCTGTGGGATTGAGTACCTATTCTGGACAGTGCTCTTCTTCAATGCCCGATAGTCAATGCATAGTCTCCAAGTCGCATCCTTCTTCTACACCAGCAAGATCGAGCTCCCACAGGGTGATGAACTCGATCGGATGTGACCTTTCTGCAATAGCTCCTGAATCTGCCTCTTGCTTTCATAATTCTCCATAACAAAGCGTCGATAGATTGGTCCATTGGGCAGCGGCACACCTAGGGTCAGATCGATGGGGTGCTTGACCTAGCAGTGTAGAGGCACCCCTACGGGGGAGGTGAAGATGTCCTCGTATTCCTCCATGACCTTATCCATCTATTGGTGTCGTGCAAAGGGGCCCTATATAGAGGTCGTGGCCATAGTCTTCTTCTTTCCCTAAGGGTGGACCATGAGGAAAACAAATTTATTGGTTTTGGGAATGAGCTTATTGCATTGTTTTGAAGTAACCAAAGAGATGGATGTAGGCAATGTTATTTTTGGTATCCTGTACAACTTATTTCCCAAAGTAATAATAATAGCACGAGCCCTAGACTCATACACATCATATCGCTTCCACAATTATGGTTGGCCTAATAATACATCGAAAACATCAAGAGGATCAATGTCACATAATACCTCATCCATGAAGGGCTTGATGTTGTAGGGAAGGCAGCATTGTTCGCTGACGCAAAGGTCTCGTCCTTGGCGTAGCCACCCGATGGTGTATGGTTGTGGGTGCGTTGTGGTCAGCAAGCCCAGTCGTTTCATGACCTCTACTGAGATGAGGTTCTTCTGACTCGCGTTGTCGACAATGAACTGAAACGGGGAACCCTTTACCCACATCTAGGAATGGAAGAGACGCTCTACCTCCTCTGGATCTTTTGGTTCTTTCTTCTAGATCTTCATGGTGGCAATGGTGGCATTGGGCTCCACATCGATAATCTGCTTCCCTCTCTCATTCCCCTTGTTGGGTTCTGATTCATATTTGGAGACTACATCGGATTCAAAAGCCTTCAACTCAACTACCAGTGACTTCTTGGCCTGACACTCACTTGTGTTGTGAGTGGAGCTCTTATGGAACTCACACCAATTCCCTGTGTCATTTTTTGGCTTTGTGGTGTTGTTCTTTTCTTATGACTTTGGCAGGTTTTCCTAGGCCACCCCACCTTGTCTTGGTCCTTTGTTTGGTGGCTTGGGGTACCTTTCCCTTACTTTTGATTCGCAAACCCAAAGTCTTGCTTCTTATGTTTGAACTTCTACTCAATATTGGCAACATACCGGTATGCCGCACCAAGCGAGGAGATGTAGAGGAACTCCATTTCCTCCTGAATGTATCTATGTATTCAACTGTATTACTTTAACACCAAATGTTTCTCTGAATATTGTATACCCAACTTTGTGTGTAGGGTATGAAACAGATTCGTCAGCTCATGCACATCTTGGTCCCTTTGTTGTCACAGCATAGTCCATTGTATGTATTTGTCCTCATAGCTCCCCATGGGATAATGATGTTCCTTGATGGCATCTCAAAAATAATTCCAAGTCGTTGCGACCGAGAACAGAGAGGGTTCCCTCTCCCTCTGTTGCTCCCAGTAGGTTTTGCACCAGTCCTTGATATGGGGGGTGGCTTTAAGGAGTGAAAAAATAATCCTTTCTCGAATGGAAAAGTCATGAACCGAGAAATATCCTTCTAACAGATTCAACCATCTATCTATGACATTTGCATCTATTTGTCCCTCAAATATGGGAATGTCAAAGTTTACATGTACCTTAAAAGGAGTGGCGCCTCCAGAGTGGTTGATGGATGTAGATGCGCTCCCAATGGGCAGTCATTGAAGGATCTGAGAAACGTTGTCCATCATCGCATTCCTTTGTTTCTCAAGGGCCTCCTTGAGCAATAATTTGATAGGATCTCTTGCTCCCTCATCTTTCTTTTGTTCCCCCATGGGCGTTCATCGGGGTGTACGAGGTTGATCTTGCAACGGTTCAACCAGATCAAGCCCTAACTCCTTATACCTCGACCTCGTTGGGGACATGCAAAGAAGGATCGAGAAAGAGCAGACTGCTCCGATACCATTGATCCAGATTTATGTGGGAACACAATGAAATATAGAAATACCCATAAACGCAGACATGCAGCGGAAAGAAAACTTCATTTCATTGACAACAAATGGATGAAATATGATTATAGACACAATGGAAATAAAATAGCTAGGGTGTTGGTAGCTTATCTCTGAGAAGAGATGTGGTGGCTACTGGCCTCTGAACTATGTGTTACAATGAGGCTCGAAGGCCTATATAGTATTGATAAATAATGAAAAACCCTAAACATCCAAAAACCTAACCCTAGGAGATGAAACGCCAGAATATGGGCCCCATCAGGGTAAATTGGTACATCAATTTCCCAGGGTCGCAACTTTCACATGCTATCTCTGTTAATGTTTATGCCATTATTATAGTTCTTTGCATTTAAATAGATAAGAGCATCATAAGAACAAGATCACTGAGAAATACACATTCACAAGAGACACAACATTTATCCTGG
>SNQJ01S0160578.1:0-13208 GCA_010110895.2 Picea sitchensis
TCTCCCTTCACATTTTCTTTTTCATTCTTTAGTCTTGTGATTTCTTCTTCCTTTTCTTCTAGTTGAGTTTTATTTCTCTCTTCGAGCATTTCCTTTAACATCAAGATGTACCTTTGACTCCTCCTAAGAAACCTTTTAGTGTTATCTGAAAGATAGTTATAGTGTGTATAAAAATGATCACTTCTATATCTATATAAACCCTCTTCAATTTCCTTTTGAAGTTCTAATAGATTTTATTCTATTCTTTCCAAGGGATAACTATCATCAGACTTTACACAAACTGTTTCTAGATCATCTTCTTCACTTGAGAAAAATTCAAAATCATCACATTTTGAATCAATGCAATCAAGAGTCTTTTGATATTCTTTACCTTCATTTGAAGTATCTTCAATATCTTCCTTCTTACCAACATCATCATATGATTCTTTTCCTTTAAAATCATCACATATGCAATCAAGAGTTAAAGATTCTTTACCTTTGATAATCTTGACGGAGTGGTCTTCAACATCTTCTTTCTTTTTTGATATGTCTCCTCTAGCTTCAGCCATAGATCCTTGGCAGAAGTGCATTGTCCCATGCTCTCTTTGATAGGGCTTGAAATTCCACTAAAAATGGTCTTGAGAGCCAATGCATCATTCTTCTTTCCTTCCCTTTGAGCTGCAAACTTTGACTTGTTCTTCAACGGAAATGATCCACCAATGGCTGCCTTCCAAATAGATGCTCCCATTGTCTTCAAATACACTCTCATCTCTATTCTCCAAGTAGAATAGTTTTCCTCATCAAGGATTGGTATTTCATCATCCATTTGTGTGTCTATGGATCTCCTTCAATCTTGTTAGGAAACTTGTGGTGAAGGCATGCTCTGATACGATTGTTGGACACACCTACCACACTTAGAGTGAATGAGTGTGGGGATCTTTTCCCAAAACTTCCCTCTTACAAAAATGTATATTTAACGGTATTCAAAATTTTCTCATTACTGGTGAAATTAATAAATTTTATAATCAGTTAGATGTGTGAATTATGCTCGGCTAACCTCATCAACAAATCATCTCACAAAGGTACCATGATGTATGTACAATTTTCTTTTTATTATGGACTTCAATCAGGGGTTTTTCAACAACAAGCAGATAAGATTTGTAATCTACAAGAGCACCAGCTCTATATGAAATACTCATCGCGTTATAAACCAACTAAAGGATAGGCAACAATCCTCAACAGGATATCAATCTATCAACACAAACAAGTGCATCAACCATGCCAACACGAGACTCAAACAATCCTGTAATCAACGTACCATAAACAAGTGCATCCAACCATGCCCTTAGGTATATACCAATCATTTTTAAAATAATCATCAACAATGGAGTCATCAATAATAACACCAACATCATCAACTATGCACTCATGTATGTACCAACTCATCAAGTACTTGTCTCAACCACTTGACTAGTTTTGGATTAATCAACTAACTTGAAATAATCATAATTTTTCACCTGTAATGGGCAAAGCCCTAAAAAGCGATACACAATGTTCTTCAGTGTTTTTATTACAATTCCTCCAGGTGGCACTACTTGGAACCCAACCTCCTCGAGGCGTTATAGCAAAATGGCATACCTTGCTGAATTACGGCTTATTCTAGAGGCGACCTTGTAGAGTGTGCCATACAAAATGTTCATTGAATTGATATGAAAATGTTACACAACATACTAAGGACTATAATATATCCAATGCATTTTTCCTCATTGAATTTGGATCTGTTGGAAAGTTGTGGCGGTTTTACCCCAAAACACTTGTTTTTGACTAGTTTGGGACTAGCCACAAGCCCTATTTTTTTTTTCCGTGTGTAACTCCCAAAATACAGCGACCACAAGCTGAATTTTTTTACCACAGATACTTGGGTATGTTTCTCAATTTCATAGAATTTCCCGGTCTTAATCATTATAGAAAAAAATTTATAGTGAAAATGGTGATATGACATAAATATAACATACCTTAGAAAGCATCATGAATTAAAGAAAATTTATCCTCCCTTCAATTCAGACCCTCTTTTCTTCACCTTCCTTACGAAATTCAGATATCTTGTGGTTACCTCAGTCACCTATAGATCTTCAATATTCTCAAGTCGAACACACCAAAATGTAAGAAGCTCTGCGAAGCTCTGTCAATGCTCAAGATATTCTCACAAGAAGCTCCATTGATCCACAAAAGGATGATCTACAAAATACCATTTCTATATTATTGCCATATTGCTTTGGGTCCTTAACCCATTTTTAGGTCCTTAACCCATTTTCTAGGTCATAACCTGGCTTTTCCTTATTTTAGGGTTAACCACTTTCGTAAAATAGAAATTTCTCAATATTTTTATCATTTAAATATCAGCAGATTTTTTCACCTTACTTTTATCATTTCTTGATTTTTCACTTCTCTTTATTATTTAAATGAAATCCCACCTTGACTTTGTCACTTACTTTATCGTTTAAATAATAATTTCTTCTTTAAGGTCATGGCATTTTAGGTCACTTAAACTATTTCCTTATTTTTAGGGTTAACCACTTTCCATAAAATAGGGTTCTCAATGCTTTATCATTTTAAATATTCCTTCTTGATTTTGTCACCTTACTTTATCATTTTATTGATTTTGTCTTCTCTTTATTATTTAAATAATCCACCTTGACTTTGTCACTTTGCTTTATCATTTTAAATAATGATTTCTTCTTTTAGAGTCCTTTGACTTCTTTGACCTTAGAGGCTTCAGAAGAAGCTATGCTATGTTAGGGGTCCTTCATCTTACATTAAAGGCCACCGCCTTTCAAACCATGAGGAGTTATGTGACATTCCATATACCAGAAAATGGCATGACAAGAACTATCCATCTAGGATAGTTTCACCAACAATTTCATGATCGCTGTCTCATTATTCCGCATATAAGCATGGGTCCTCCAACCATTCTTCTAGGATAACTCAATCCATAGCGTCTTCCGTGAGGGCTTTCACCATAAAGGAGTGCCACTTTGGAGTTCATTCATTTTTGCATCTTATCAATCATTATAATACAAAAATGGAAGTCATCTATACATTTTCCAACATTACATCATATACCAATGAAACCACAACGATCCATCTTCATCATGCTTATCGTGACAACTCATTGATCCATCTTCATCCCCATGTCACATGACCAACTCATTGATTACCATCTTCATCTATGCATTCTCATCAAAGGAAAATACATTCTGTTGCATTAATCATCAATCGTCGATCAGCGGCATCAATAAATCCTTTGACGTCAATCAATGACATCAATAAATCAAACCATTGGCATCAACCAACAACATGATCCAACGCATTTACGTCTTGGGTGAGCGTCAAAGATGTACAAACCTTAGTTTGCAAACCCGCTTTCCATAGATCTTTGAAAAATGCCGTTTTGGATCTAATTGTACATACTGGAAAATAATGACCAACAGCAAGCTTATTGTTAAGCACACTACCTACCACCTAAGCATTTGAAAGGATTGTTGATCAAGTGAAATCATAATCCCATTGTAGCCATGACAACATTCTATACATTGTTTGTCTTCTTTGCACTTGCTTGTTCCAAAACCTTTTTGTTGACCCGATTCATTCCAAGAAATTTTGTATAAGTCCAATCAACCAAAATTTGAAGGAATTTTAGTTGTTCACATCCGCACTCAACAAGATGCATAAAATGGATCTTCTGGATATGCAAAAAACAATTATCACATTTCACTCCTTCCATTGCATTTTTTGTTTTCAGGTGATTCAACTTTTTGACTTCTATTGAAAAACTGACAAAGTTGTTGAGAAGTCTGGTAGTAAAGATTTCTTGATTCATAAGGAAACCATGGTTGGAGAACATCATCTAATGTAAGAAGACTCACATTTGATATAGACATTGATTCGTTGTAATCCATTATTATTGGTAAATTCTGATTGTAAACCTTTCCATATAATGTGTCTTGGGATCATGAATTATAGGGAAGAATATTTCCTTTTCAGGAGTCAAGACAGAAGAGAAAGCTTCCTCCACAAGTTTTTTCTCGTTGCTTGGAGTCTCCGTAGGTGAAGTTTCAAAATCTTCATGCCTGTCAAGGTGGATTTAGAAATAGGATCGCTACATCATTTTCAAGGGAAGAAAGGGAACCCAGCAAGAATACTTTTTGTTGGGAATATTGTTGAACATTTGCATTAGTTTTAGGAGAAAGAAGATGACCTTTAACAACAATTTCTTGATCAACTTCTTCTTTAATCATGGTTAAGCCGCAGTTGCAACTCCAAATTGAAATAGCTTTCCAAGTAATGATCGCTTAATGTATGTGAGTGTATTTGGTGTTCCTCAATGATAACAATCTTTTCATGTAAAACAATACTACTGTGAATATAGTCAGAACTCCCTGTTTTCTACGAAATCTCATGATTTTCTTTTAACCATTCAAAGGGAGAAAAACATAGCGGGAAGGTTACATTTGTAAGTCCATTGCTTTCTTCACTTTCAACATTATTCTTGGATGCTTTATTATTTGAAATGATATAGACATTTTGTTTCAACAGTTAGAATGAGGAAAAACACAATGGCAAGGTTTTGTTACTTGACTCAAAACCTTCTTCATTTTCTCCAATGTTGTCATAGGTACATTTCTCCATTTCTTTGTAGTTGTTGGACATTCTCATTTTCAGCTTTGTCTTCGACCAATGGCTACTTGATTTTGAATTGACAAGATCTTCACCACAAAAGGAAAACAAGTATGGGGTCATCAAGAGCACGAGAAGGTGTTGCAATATCTTGTCAATATGTTTCGTTGGATTTGAATTGTGACTTTGCATCGGCACAAATTGTTACATTATTTTCATCATCCCTATGATGCGTTAATGATGTAAACCTATATTTGCCTTCAGAGGGGTTGACACGGTTCCTAAGAAGGGAGAAGAACTTCTCACGAGAAAGAAGTTGATTTGCCTATGTAAGGAAAAACCTTATAAAAGGGGAAGTTCACAGGTTTCTATAAAGGCAAGGTGCAAGAATGCCTGATTCTCGCGGGTTTCTATAGCTAGAGGGTGCGAGGTGTTGAGTTTCTCTATAGCTAGGGTGCTAGAATGCCTGCACGTGGGAAAAGTGAGTGTTTTATCGAATCTTCTAGAGGAGAAACTTCTATGGTGAGGTGGCAACCGAATGGTTTTGGATCTTACTTCGCTTTCATGATTTAGTGGGATCATCTAACCTCCTCACCTTATCCTCTTCAACTTCGCAAAGGAGAGAGTTCTCATGGAGAAAGTTAGTTTTTTTTGGTGGCTTGGAATTATTAGCTTGGTTTGGAGTGGCTTTGGGATTTGCTTTGTCAAGATGGGTGTGAATATCATCGAATCTATGCTCGAGGAGTTCTTGGGTGTGAAAGTGTGTGGGGGAGCGAAGGAGACTGAGTTGGAAGGGACCTTATGACATCAAAGGAATTACATGGTTGTAATCTCTCTTTCACATTTAATAGTCTGATGTGTAGTTCTTTCCTATAAAGCTTGTTGTGTTTTATTGTATGATTCCTTGATCATACATGAGTTTATATTGAGTTTATGCTATTGCTATCACTTTGGTTGAATTTGGATTCTTTGCGGGATATCATTGTATATGAGCGAGGAGATGGAGCTAGGATGGCGATGGCGGGAGGAGGCGACATTTAAATGGTATGTCACTCATCCCTCTTTGGTTAAAGTAGAATTCAATATCTAAAACTTAAGAGGCGTCAGTATGTCACTCATCCCTCTTTAGTTCGTAAATTCAATATCTAAAACTTAAGGAAAGCGTCATGTTCTGTCCTGTTTTGTTCTAGATCCAGGTGGATCTAGGGAGATCGGTTTGTGTCCGCACTTACGGATTTATCCAATAACACAAATTCGTTTTCCTCAACAATGATCTGAGAATTTTCTTTCAACAATTTGAATGCAACAAAGCATAAGGGTAGAGAATTCTCTTCAGCTCATCCAATACTTTGCTCCTTGTAACTGTGATATGTAGGTTGATTTATCTCACTGTACTGCTGAAAAATAAAGTCTTCAACATCACAATCCTCCTCATATTTTTCATATACAGGAAAATCAACCATCTGTGCAATGTCATCTAACAAGAACAAACTAGGAACATCATATTGTTCTTCAACAAACTGATTTGTAAACTCGTCCTCTTGACCATCTATAAACGAATACATAAAACAATCATCCTTTTGCTTATCATGAGATGGATCAGCACCCCCTCTTCCAACTGGTGGAATATAATTTTTTGCAGAATCATTGGCATAGGAAACTGCAAGGGGATGTATGGTGTTGTCAATCCTATGCTCAGGACACCAATCGACCCCTTTCTTCTCATATTCACTTTCACGTTATTGAGCATTTGGTCCTTCATTTTGAATCTGTTTACATGCTTGGATGTGTGTTGAATGTCCTGGGAATCATAGAACTTTTGTTGTAAGGACTGGATCTTCTTTCCATAAGGAGGAGAGACGAATATGGATGGAGAGTAGTTGCATAATGGAGCATGGCAGCATCTTCAGTGGGTCGAATTTCTTTGGGAAAATTGTGATAGATACTGGAAAACCTTCTACTGAATATAGAAATAGTTTCATTGTCCTACTTTTTCAAAGCATAGAACTCTTTAAGTTGTAGGTCCAAAGATTTCTTCCTGCTCCAAAAATTTAAAAATACATCCTTCAATTCCTCCCATGAGCTAATTGTCTCTGGCTTCAAATGTTTAAACCATTATTTGGTGTCTCCTTTCAAGGATTGAGAGAATGCCCTCATACAAACATCATCATGGTCATCTCACAGGTAGGTACTTATAGTACTCTGGAGGAAAATCATGAAGGACTAGAGGTAGCTTCAAGGGACTATATCTGTGTTGAATCTGGGGGGATGTTGGATTAAGTATAGGGTGTGAAATACCATTCTTGGATTCATGAAGCTCATCGTTATGTTCCTTACATGGCTTAGATGGAATATTTTTATCAAGGCCAGTGCTGAACTGAGGGGACATTCGTGTAATTTTAAGAGGGGGATATATAATTTCTAGATTATCATGGTCATCATTTGCATGCAGTAAGTAAAGAAGAACTTGTCTAGCATTTTCAAGAAAAGACCAGAGACAACTTATAACAAATAGTAAAATGACCTGGAAAAAATCTCATTTTGACCATTTGTTTTCTTCCATGACACCTTCTCATACCTCTGCCAAGGGGCATCGTCTTTCAGTGAATTTTCTGAACTGCATTCGAAATTTGAGTGGAGTCGCCAATAACATTTTGGGATTTGGATTATGCATTAAGAGTGGAGTCACCATTGATGTTTTGGAAGATGGATTCTGCATTGAGAGTGGAGTCGCAAGTGAAAATTTAAATTTATGGATTCTTCTACCAGTGGAATCACCTTCAAAATGATTTTTTAATGTGTGGAGTTGCCAGAGCAAGAATACAGCCAATATGTGCCTAAGTGTTTTCTTCTCTCAAACCTTAGAACTCAATCATGTCGTTCTTTCCTAGGGAAAATTTTTCAATTTCGTCCCCGGCAACGACGCCAAAATGTTAGCACTCTGTAAATTTTGTCCAGCTGAATAGACAAACGACAGAGGTAACTGTTTCAACCGGAATTAGAGTTGGGGCACTAGCCTTCTCAACTCAGAGAGGGATCTCTCATGTCACTTGATGTTTCTTTAGCAATCAGTGGCTAGATTTGGTTTGTTTGGGGGTTCTTATAAAATAACTGAAGAAATGAAGATAGCATTTAGGCTATGGAGTCTGGAATGAACAATTCATTGTGAAAACATGAAAACTATCAAGAGAAAAAGGCTAAATGAGGTGGTGAGTCTAAGTTTATATCTGAAATTTGCATGGCATCAGAGGAAAAATAAACATATAACTACATCAGAACATATTAAAATAAATTATGAATTGGTTGAGAAGAAATACACATAATCTAAATCGCTTAAGCCAAGAGCATCACAATGATGAATTTTGGGTTTGTGTTTCTCCAATTTAGATAGATGAAAATGTAAATGAAATATAATATTACAGGAATCACATACTATGAAATAACATAAGACTCATATCACCGCCAATTAGAATCTTTTCATAAACAGTCCAAAATCTGCTTCTGCATTTATATATTCATTCTAGCCCCAAAGTTTACAAAAGTCTTCTTACTCAGAGGGAAGGTTCCTCTTTTCTCCATGCTTTCTATATTCTCGAGATAATATATATAGAGAGGAATTACTTGTGGAATTCAAAACATTTAAACTTCCCCATAATTCTAAAAATAGAGATCGGTTACAAAAAGGAGTAATTTATAAAGACAGTTATCCTATTTTAAAGGGATCGTTACAAACAGGTATGACATATCTGGGGCCTTTTCCTTCGACCGCCATCTGTCCAAAATTTGTTGGAACATACTCAATCCTACCTAAGAGTTTATTTCAGTTTGGTGATTTCCTCCTTTAGAGTGCTCAACTAGGCTAGTCGATTTTCCTCGACGCTCTCCATCGCCTCAACTCTTATTTCTATTTTTTGTCGTTTGCTTTGTTTCTTTTTCACTGCCTGCTTGTAGATTCTATCTGTGTGTCCATTGATGATTAGGTCCCTCATAACAGGGTTTAATCTGACCCCTGCTTCTGATTTGGTCACGGGTTCAGTATGAAATTTAGTTGCTAATATATGCGCAACCAACCTTTCTCTCTTACTCATTGATAAGCTTGACATGTTAGTTGAAAACCCTGTTGTACTAGATATTGTTCGATTGGCGTTGTCCATGTATTCCAACCTCGCAGAGACCACGATTTTGTCTCCCTTAATTTTACAAAACTCAGGAAATCAATCCATCTCGAGATTACTTCACTTATGCATGAGACGATGATTTCCCGGAGTAGAATAAAGCCACCCATATCTGAATACCGGTAGTCCTCGAATCCTAATCATGAATTACTGGCATGGTACATTGGTTTGCCACACTTCACCAATCTATTTTGAATGATGAACTTTTGAGTTAGTTATATGATAGCGTTCACTTGACATGTCGGACGAGAAGTACCTGAACCATCGACGTGAGGTGATTTGACTAGTCATCACCTCCCCCCACGAGTTGTTGATTTGACACATTAGACCACGTGACATTGGGGTTGTTTGGAAAATGGTTTCAGGCAAACTATGTTTCGGCCCGATGTACTTCTAAGGGTGTCACAGTTCCACTACTAAAACCAAAATGGTTTTCCCCGGTCCGCCCTCGCTTAATTAAATTTCGTGTGATTTCGTCGCCCGATATGGGTCTCAACCGTTGATCTGTGATACTTCAATATCAACGGTCCATAGGATCCCTCCTTCGTGCTCCCTCTATATTTGTCCACATTGCCACCACATATGACCTGAGCATCCAAATGACGCCATGTCTCTACACTGCTTTAGTCACCTGCTAAATTTAAACTTGGATTTCAAGCATAATCGCCATGGTGATAACAGGTACAAGAAAAAGAAAATTGCATTGCAAGACATTTCTCTTACTAAGCACGAAGGGCCCAAGGTGGCACATGAAGAATTCCTTGAAAGGAAATTAATTACATTACCTAATGACACATTATATAAAGAGTCCAAAGTAGAATCAAAAGAATACATTACATAAGCACTTGAAGAAAACCCCCAGGAACGGAATAAACAAGAAGAAGAATCTAAGGAGATAAATGTCTTAAAAAAACCATGGGTTGAAGATGAAAAGAAATAACCTATGGCTAAGGTTGTTGTATATCACCACTCCTGCTACTAAGAGAAACAACAAGCATCAAGGCAAGGGTCTGAGAAACAACAAACTTACTATGGATCAACATGGAACCAGAAAAAAAAATCGGCATGGAGGCACATGGAGGACTAAAACAAATGCATGGATATGTTAGAATGGCATGGTGAAGACATGGATCCTAGGAATAAACCAAAATAAATATCAAGGAGAGGCTTGTTGACCTATTTCTAGCTTAATACCTATCTTCCTCTTATTTCACTTTACTTAGAATTTTTTTAAGTCATGGTGGATATACTTTCTTTCCAAAAGAAATCTTCGCTCTACAAAATGTACTTCCCTTCTCAGTCGTATACAAAGTGTACCAACACTTAACCATTTTTCTTATATTTCATGGGTTCGCGGGTTAGCAGACTCGCAGGTTCACTTCTGTTTTCTTTTTAAGTCTATCATTTCCAATACTTAACCATTTTTCTTCACACCGTAGGTTCCCAAGTTCCTAGACTTGCGGACTCATCCTTTCACTTTCTCCACACCCGCCACCCTGCCATTCTAAATCCTTTGTCCCAATTTTTAAGATTTGTTTAACTCTACCATTATGGAAAGTAACTGCTAATTAAATTTTTAAAAGGTCGCTATTGATTGCATACTTCTCGAGGTAATATGATTAATGTGTATTAACTTATCATCGAAAAGAACTCAATTCATATTATTGAAGAGGCTTTTATTCCAATATTATAAAAGAGTTATACATAGAGTTCGTCAGCTACATTGAGATGGCCATGGGAAAGCAGCAGTTATGTGGAGATACATTGAACTTGTTCTTAAGAGAAGACTGCAATTTTCATTGGTCAAGATCTTACTGGTATTTCACAGCATTTCCCTTACCAGAAAGAAATCAGAATAAGACTTGGACACCAGGTATTGCTCTAGCTAGTTGTGTTTTGGAAGTTTTTGATTGCAAAGACATAGTCTCTTGGTGCGTCGATAAATTTATTCAAAATCAAAGAGCAATTCTACTGCACAACGGATCCTATATTTATCTAGCTCCATCAACTTTCAGGAAGATGTTGAAATTACCAGAGATGACTGTTACGTTTAAAGGAGAATAAGCTAGAAGCTTTCTTAAGGAAAATAATAATGCATTAGAGCTTCTGCAAGAATATTTATAAGACCCATCAACAATGCCCGAAGATATATCCAGAATTAAGGTTAGTTTATTGAAAAATCCTTATTGAGAAGTAGCATGGTTGTTTGCTAGAATTATAGGACAAGAGTCTACAAAAACCATTCTTCAATTGGCTCTGTATATTTTATATTTTAAAATTCATGAAGAAGCAATTTCCGATTGGGGGGAAATCATTTCTACTTAAATTTCTTCGCGATTATCAAGGTTTAAAGAAACTAAGAAGTTCTACATGGATTCGTACTTAATTTTCGCTATTACTTACTGTTATACTTTCAAAGCATTGAGTATTGGGAAAAGGGTAAATTGTAATGTTGACCCTGTAACAATTTGGTATCATGCCCTATGGAGGAAAAATGTTTCTCATTTGTTTTGTGAAGTATATAATGAATTTGTATATGTTTTTAAGAAGCTCGTGTTTGGGGAGAATACGTNAAACAGACAAATACAATATTATAAGGTTTTTTTGCTCTTGTTCCAGATAAATTATTTGTTGTTGAAGTGTCAAGGCAATGTAAATCCTAGTTGCATCTATTTTATGAGAAAAAGAAGAAACAGTTTATCCTACTACCTTGGAGGGTCGACGAAATATTTCTAAGAGGAAATGCAAAAATTGATGAATATGCTACACAACTTGATCAGTATAATATGATATTTGCAAAAGCGATTAACGGTTTTGACCCTAGTCATATTTTTCATGATCACATGGTATCGGTGGGATTCAGTAGCACACTTATAAATACTTTTATATTTGGAGAAGAAGAAGGAAACAACCATGATCCTCTGGTTGAATGCATTGAAAAGAAAGCAAGCAACATTGAAACTATCATAAGTACCACGGAACAATATAAGCAAAAAGGCATGTTGGTCTGGATTCCCTTTGGGACGTGACCTTTGAAGAGCTCGTCAAGCTTATCCATGCTCAAAGAATCTTTCAACAAAGACGTAAATTAAATCATCACAAAGCACAGAGGGTCTCCATGTCGATCAGGGATGAGTCGTATGCCAACGAGCGTGTTCAAACTTTGAAAATTATTGCATCTCCTCATCATGGTAATCTTTCCATAGATGAGTTCAATGCTACTTTTGGAAAGAGGCTTGCTTTGATGTCGATAATTATCGTGGACGATCTGGATGAGATGGTGGGGATATGCGTAAAGTCACAACTAGAGCAGTGTCTAGATACTCCCTCAACAGTGGCTTAATCATTTGGCACCTCTTTGACAGCAGCCCTTTGTGCACCTTTGACACCTCCATCTAGTTCATAACCAGCAAAAGGTAAATCACTTGCTCTCTATATTGTTTCCCATTGCAATATAGGAGTAATTGAAGATTTGTTTAATGCTTCACTTGCTTCTTGGGAGATGAATGGCTTCTTGACACAGGAACAACCTCCCACGTGACATTTCGAAGAGATTTATTCGAATAATTTGATGACAATGTAGATGGCATAGTGTACTTTTCACATAGCTCAAGCCTCAAACCTTCGAGAATGGGCACCATCAGACTTAAGTTGCATGGACTCCCAGATTTACTTTTGCACAATGTACTCTATCTTTCTGAGCTCCAAAGAAGCCTGTTGTCCCTTGTGCACATCAGACAACAAGGCCACTTTGTTCATATGTTTGGTGGAAAAATTGAGATAAGGAAGGATTCTGAAAACATGGTTTATCATGACCAGAATAGAAGATGGAAGATTGTTGAAGTTGAATGAGACATCTTCCCATACACACATTGTTTCATACCTCTCTCATCGTGACTTGGGTATAATTCCATCTTGTCTTTTTTGGCATTCTAGATTTGGCCATATTAATTATGATAGTCTTTGTTTGTTGAGAAAGAATGATGTTTCTAGTCTACCCACCATTCCTAGAAAACTAAAACAATGTGATGCTTGTATACTTGGAAAGCATAGAAAACAACATTTCCATGATTCCACTTCCAGAGCATGTAGAAAACTTGAACTGATTCATTATGATTTGTGTGGCCCTATTCTTGTTCCTTCTGCAAATGGAAACAAATATATCATGACTTTTAATGATGATTACACTATAATGTGTTGGGTGTATTTGTTGAAAGAAAAATCTCGATATTTTGAAACATTTAAATTTTTTCATGTATGGATTCAAAATGAAGCTCGGTCTTGTATTTGATCTCTTCGCACTGATAATGGAAGAGAATATAAATCCAATGAATTTGAAAGTTATCTTCACCAACATGGGATCAAACATCAAACCAC
>SNQJ01S0160578.1:13218-34920 GCA_010110895.2 Picea sitchensis
TTTTTAGAAACAATAACCTTTTCAATTTGAATACATCCATGAACCTGTAATGTGAAGTTTTCACATGAAAATAAATCCCTAGTGCTCTTCTTATCCTCCTTCACAACATGAGACCACTTGTCTAAAAATAAATTTTTATATTTGTCATTTGAAAGTGCTTTCATTTCTTCATAGTTATTTCCATATGAAAACATTGTCCATTAATCTATATTATAGATCTATTTTCCAACTTATTGGATATTCAGATTTCGTCCATTTTATGCATTCTTCAATACTAGGACCATTATATTTTCTTTTAAAATACATACTTATTGTGAACACCCAAAAATGGAACTAGGGTTTAAAAGGAACCACTTACTTTTGAATGGAGCTCCTTTATGTAGTTAGGGTTTGAGGCTGAAAATATAAAATGATCACAACTTTGGTTATACCTATCTATTTGGATATTATGAATCCGATTATGAAATTTCATGGCTTCTCTGGTTCTAATGGCATTGGTTTCACTGAAATATATACACTCTATCAAAATATATCCAATCTGCAAAATTCACAGTCGTCACCGGAAAAAAGAAACCCTAAAAAAGGTTGATTTTAAATAAAAAATATCTCCACCTACCAAACTTTGTTTTGAAAAATTGTATTTTTTTAATAGGGATTTTTTTTGAGATGAATTCATATCTATGGCCGACTTCTTCAAATTAAAGATAGAAATTTTTAGAAATCGACCCAAATTCTACCATCCTCTTTTTTCTGTCAAAAAAGATGCAAAAAAGAAAACAAATCTCGCATTTTTTGCTCAAGAAATAGCTTTGATACCACTTGTAGTAAACATTGATACATATGAGAGAGAATAAACTATAAACTTTCATAAATCAAACCTTAAGCACCCAAGATACAAAAAAATTCACTATGAATAACACCAAGAATATAGAGAGAAGAACCCTTAAGATAACATAACACCATCAAATACTCCTTATGGAGGGAATCACTCCACAATCCATGCTTACTACAATACAATACAATTCAACACACCTCAAAGACAATTATACTCATGTGTATTTATACTTTCTCATGAGTATTCTTAGGGGTCTATGCCAAATAATCCTTATTATTATACTATTTCCTTTGAATTACATAATGAGCCTATTCCATTATTATGGCCACATTACATTCATTATCCCCTTGGGTACCCCCTAGGTACCCCATATTCCCCTCCCTAGGTACATTAGAGAGGTTGGCATATCAAGTGTTCATTTTGACCCCCCTCCACAAACCTAAGCAAAAAGGAGGAGAGCATGATAATTTCTATTACATTTTCCTCTATTAGGTCCTTAAATAATGACTAGAAGTAAGTTCTACCCACCTCATAGATCTCTTGGATCTTTTGAATCTATATCCATAATAATTTTGAACCTCCCATATTGTGTTCATGCCTTTCCTTATATTTGAAAATTTGCAGAAAAACCTATTGTTCTCATCCCCTTGAGCATCCCAAGTGGCCCTACTTTTGAGTCTCCATTGAGAGCTCTCCCAATTTCTAAGGGCCCTTCTTGATTCCACCGACTTCTTTAAAGTTAATCGATCATCATCACTAAATATTCCACTAGATTTATGCTCATAGAGATGTTATATATGAGATTCCATAATCTATAGATCCATATGTAAACTATATTTTTTCTCCTTTTCCAAATCCATTGTTAACATTTTGATCTTCTTCAAAGATTTTTGAAATTTGAATATGTTTTTCCCTCCATTTGCATTATTGGCATGAATCCATCCCAAGATTACCATCTCCTTGTACTCCTTGTCATGCAACTAGTTGTGGTTATAATTGAAAATGCTCGGGTGTTTTAGATCATCTGTCTACATTTGAAGGAAAATGGGGCAATGATATGATATACCACCAAGGCTTACCCAGGATATGATTTTTTCTACTTCTAAGAACCTTATATGATGCAAAGAAATCTACCAAACCTCTTGGATATAACTTATTCTCTTAGGTGGTTGTTCCTCCAAGCCAGACAAATTGACTGGCTCCACATCACATAATTTCACTTCTTTGAAATTATTGATGAAGAAATGGGTTAAGGGGTCTGGATTTCCATTTCTTCCTCATACATGTCCTCTCTTCATCGTAAAATCATGGTCTCCACCAAAAATTATATTTCCTGTCTTGATGCGTTCATGCTTGAACTAATTCTCCCAAAATTCTCTTCAATTTACATAAGGGCCATATATATTGTAAATGAAAAAGGACTCACTCAAACTTAGACCATAAATCCACCTTTATAACAAATTGAATCAGGGTTGGATTGGCATGCCTATACTTTCATCTCCACCCAATAACTAGCCCACTAGACTTCCATTATTAGAATCTAGAGCAAAAAAATCCTAGCTCTTGAGGAATCCCTTCAAGGAATTGATGGTTGAATTGCTTGCCATCGTCATTTCCTACAAAGAAATAATGTTGACATTATGAATAATAAATAATTTATGAAGATAATTCCTTCAATGGGTTTCTTCCAAGCCACAATTATTCATGGACAAAAGGATCATTTTGTGACCTTCCTGGAGGGCTTCCTTGCTCTAAGAATCCATGGGATGATACTTTGTTTCCTAGCCTTGACTTCTCTTTTTTCCTTCTCCTTTTCTAAGAGGATGAAGAATTTCCTACCTTGAGCAGAGCTAGTCCAACTTTCACCTCCATCCAATTGGATGCCTCCTTCTATCTCCGAGTCTTAAAAGTCAACAACAAGTGATTTACAAGATCTAAAGTGATATCTTCACCTGGACTTCTTATCCATTTTCCCACTTAAAATATTCTTCTCATTCCTTTGAAAATCCATCTAGATAAAACCCTCCCCATCTACCTATTTTGAATCCAAAACCAATGGGCCTCACCTCCTCAGGAGGACATGTAGTGCCTTATTTGACACAGTTGATATTGGGAGAGAATATGCTATTTCAGAGAGCATTAGTACATGCTATTTATGAGTAGAGTTTGAAGGCCTTATTGACTCCTTTTCACTAGAGTGAGAAGGATTTCTATAATCATTCTTTGGAGTTGGCCTATCTATAACATTGAATGGATCCCCTCCATTAACCACTATGTTATCCTCTAGCTATCATTTATCTCCAGTGTTCTTGGGTTGATATCGAGAGGGACCAAACTCTTACTTTTTTCCATTGTTGAGACCTTACTAGAAGTAGGGGCTGATTCATACTTGGCCTAACTCTTGTGTTCCCCTCTATCGACAATTATAGTGGATTATTGAGAGACCCAGGCTTGTGCCTTCCTCCCTCTTGTAAAAGACCCATTACATTCATTCAAGGGATAATCATATTTTATGTGCCCATATGTGCCCATATTATTGCCACCCATTACATTTTGGTATTCTCTCCTAATTGCGTTGATTATATGTTGTCATTGATGTCAACAAGGTCACAGAAAATATGGCACAAAGTTGGTGCACAGGCATAGGAAGTGCATGGAAGGATTGCAGAGAAAGTGCATGAAAGGCTTGCAGAGGAAGTACACGAAATGATTCTTTCTATTGTACTATTGCAGATCCACATGAAATGGAACTCCTAGAAGAAATCATGAAAGGGTGAAAACAAAAGTGCACATAAGGATTGAAGGACGAAGGGATACACGACGCAAAATAAATTACATAAGTGATTGAATCTACCAAGAGTGTGCAATAAATAGGAGGATAACCTACTGTTACAAGGGAAAAACTCTCTATGGCCAAGGGTAAACCACAACAGACAGATATGACTGCATAAATCAACTCAATTCCAACATGTGCTATATAAACTAATGTGCAATATGAGGAAGAAGCCTACCTCGATCCAATCGTTTGATGCCATTCCACCGTTGAGCACTTTGACCCAAATATTTACACCTGCAAGAAGTTCTCAACAAACAAGCGATGCAAGTATATAGTGACAATATATAAAATGAGTTAGCACATCATATAACACAATCCATCAATAAACATTACAAACATGCCCATGGATAATAATAATACATTTGCAAGATATCAATAGGACGGGAAAGGAGTATTTCTATTAATAATTGATCAACAGAAGTATCAACATCACAGACCTCCGTGTCGGCATGGTTCGAAACCAAGAAACCAACTTCCTTCCAACTGGGTCTCCACCACTTCAATCCTCCACCAAAGGAAAGCTCATAACAAAGAGGTAATGAGGTCCTCTTGACAATAAGGAAAGAGCTTGGGGGCTGAACACTATGTTCAGACTTGAGGGACAAAGGGATGCAGACTCAATATGAAGTAATTTCTCCAGAGTAACTTTGCTCTCAAAGTTGAATGCTTTCTCCTCCTTTTCCATAGCTCAAAATTGTGCTCTTATAGCCTCCAGAATACAATTGAACTGCCAAGTCAAAACGTTTCCAGTATATGGAAGGCCAAAGATCAGAGATCTTTTGTCGTGACATGGGAACCCGACCTCATTTTGTATTTTCTGGAACAAATCCCGATATACGCGAGATGTAGTGGAGCAGCAAGCATATACGCATCTTGCAAAGTAGTTAGGGAGTGTATATGTGGAAAAATATATATTTTTGGCTCTGGATTTATCAAAAAGGGGTTGATAAGTCTGCATAGGGAAATGGAAAAAGGCCCTCTGTGCAAGATAGAAATGGTGAGGTAAATCTTGTTATAACAGATGCCCCCTAATGTGTGAGATTAGAGGAGTATTTGCGATGGACGAAATACATTATAAATGACCCAGAAGTGGAGTGGTAGAGAACCAGCTAGATGAACTCAATTTCTCATTACATTATGTACTAACTTTGCATACATGGTTGCCAAAAATACAATGCAGATCCATGTGGAAAATATACCAACAAGTGTTCATGGCCATGAGTAGGCAAGTATAAATGCGGTTACATGCCAATAGCTGTCATAGTCATGAACAAGGCCCAGTGAAACCAGTCTCAAAATCAATCTGAAGATATCTGTATACCATGGAGTACAATCTAATCTCCCATGATCGCTGAATTCAAATAGGTACTGGTCCAATGAAATGTAAGCAACAACTCAGGAAAGCTGGGTCCACAAAGTGATGTCTTCAAGTCTTCAATACAATCTGCCAATGGTGCAAGTCTAAATCATGTGAATAAATGAGTTGAGGTCGAACACGATGAGAGATCGTTTGATTACCAGTCATTGAGGTATACCATTAACAAATGCGAGACAACCTACCAATGATGAAAGTAGGTATCAAGACACCGATTACATCTCTACAAATGTGAATAAAGGAGCTGGTGTCGACCACTTGAGAGATCCATTGATCAAGAGACATTGATGTATTCCCATCTATCAATGGTGAGAGAGCCTGCCACTAATGACTGCAAGCCTCAAGGTACTCATAAAACTCTAGGTCTCGTATCTAGAATACATGACCTGAATTCAATGGAAAGAGACCCACTGAAAGGAGAGCATTAAGGCACATCTCATCAGTCAACACGAGGAACAAAGTAGGAGCTTCATGATTTGGTGGAGATCGGATGAAGAACATGTTCACGAACTAACGACCCTATGTGTCTTTCGCGTGTGCCAAATGCAAGCAGTACACGAAAAATACCCTCTGAATAGCAACCAATGATGAAAACTGCCGAAAAAGGCGAGGAAACCACCAATAAGGCTAATGGCATCCAAGACACTACAAGAATCCAAAAGTGTGAATATATGTCTTGCCGTCAAACATAAGGGAAACCACCTAGTCAACGACCCATGATGAAATGTCGATTGCTGGGTTCAAGGTGACCTACCAATGATGAAAGTAGGGCCAGGGTGCATCATAAGACCAAAGTATCATGTGATTCTGAGACAAACTGAGGGTATGACTGACATGCAAAGTCAATATTTCTGAGGAGTGGCCGACACAGGTTGATAGACTTCCTTTGAACAAGAGCATGAGACATACGGTGGACTCCGACAACATAGACTTAATGATGTGACAACTAGATGCATGAGGCATCCATAATGTTCTCTATAGTGACTGGAAGATTAACCAGTCGGTAGAGAAAATTCTGTAATGAGAACAACTTCCTAAGGCCATGCTAAACCCAAAATTATAATGACGCAAGGACTCAATAACTTTGTGCTCTGTTCAAAGGTGACACGATTGCTGCCAATTACAATATAGTACTCCCTTCTCGCCTGTATTTTTTTGTTTTTTCATAACAAGTGAATGCTATGATACAGAGGAGGGAACGAGTGTCACAAGTAAGAAAAACTAGTTCCAGCAGTGGAACATACCTATGCTCAATGCAAGGAAATGTATGCTGGAGATGGACACTCGGGGTGATGTTCCCTCCAGGGTATAGGGTGTCAAATTGTGAAGGATATAAACAAGGCTCTTCTTGGTTGAGGATGCAAACTGCTTGGGCCATGGTTAGAAATGAAAAGCGAGAACCGACTAAAGGCTAAATACTGCAAGCAAGGGCATGAGATGCAGTCACAACTTAACGCCAAAAAATGTCATTTTTTATATCTTTTAGTCTACTTGGTGTGAAAAAGGGGTAAACTTGTGCCAAATAGACGTCTTTTCAAATCCAATTTACGAGTGTGAAAAAGACAAGTTCACTCGGTGATCTTTTCGATTTTTGATAGCGATTCAGAAAATATCTTTAACTAAGACTCATGATCTTTCAAATCCAATTTTAATGAGTGTGAAAGGGACAAATCACTCAACGATCGTTTCGATTTTTGATGGCGAGTCGAAAAAGAGCTTAACTTGGACTCATTAGGAGATTCTACGCGAAAAGTCACAGGGGAGGCCAAGGCTCCCGTGCGGGTATATTACGAAGAACCGACCCAAGCTTGGGAAGACCCAAAGATCTCCAAGTCAAGGAGGGAAAAGTGCTAACATAGGTTATCGTCTCCGTGTTATATCATATAATTTCTCTTCTTGGAAAAGACATAGGTGGAGGCATTGGATACCCCACAAGACCATCCCAATCAAAGGGAACCTCGTCGAGACTTGGAGGGAGAGAACTCAGGAAGAGTAAAACTCTCTCTAGTTCAGAAGGTGAAGTAGTAGAAATGCTAAGGACATGGCATAGAAGGTATATAACCAAAAGAGCGGGATCGACCAAAAATTGCATTGGCATGACCGCTTCCTTAGACTTATCACTCTCCAAGAGAAGAGTGGGGTCGATTGAATATTGCATCGATACAACCACTTACTCAACCATTGGTTGAATAGGATGCGAGACAACAAGGTCAAGAGGTGCATCACCCCAAAAAACAGGAGTGTTGTCGGTTGAAGATTGCATCGACACGACTGTTGGTTGAACAAGATGTGATACAACAAGTTCAAGAGACGCATCAACCCCAAACATAGGAGACGTGTATGTCAAAGATTGCATCGACATGACCACAGGTTGAATGGGATGTGAGACAACAAGGTCAAAGGACGCATCAACCCCTAAAGGAAAAGGGGTGTCAACCGAAGATTGCATCGACATGACTGTTGTATCAACCAAAGAAGGAGAGGAGTGTCGTGAAACCATATATGCCTTAGAACCCGAAGGGCCTTTAGGTGAGCCCCACGCTTCTAGTATCCCAACAATAACATGACACAAATGAGTAAGGTGACTTCCTTCACAAGGCTTACGTCTGCGATGTCTACGATTCTCAATCATATGAATGCCCCCAGCATGACTTGTAGTGGCTGGTGACATGCTCCCAACATGACTTGTAGAGGCTAGTAGAAAATCTCCAACATGACTAGCAGAGGTTGGTGATGGATGTGCAGTGTGACTAGCAGTGACCAAACATGTGCCCCCAACATGACTTGCAGCGACTAGTTGTAGGTCTTCAACATGAATTGCAGAGGTTGTCGACCAATCTCCAACATGAATAACATAGGTAGGATATGGAGCTCCAATATGACTAGCAGTGACTGGACTTGTTGCAGTAGTGAATTGCGGCATTTGATTCCAAGGTGCATGGAAAGATTGGTTTTGAGAAATTGCAAGCCATGAAGGATCTTGGTTTACACCCTGTCCCTGTCCAACAGGATAGTATCCTCCTCCATACTGAATCATAAAGGGTTGTAAGGGCATCGACACTGAGGAAGCCGCTTGTGAAGAGAAAGAGACATGACAAGGGTTACTCATGTGAGGATATATGTTGCCCCCAAGGGAAGGAACTTCGTGAGGGAGGTTGCCCATGCTATAAAAATAACTCCCCCCGGATGAAACACCGGAGGAAATACGAAGGTACACCATGGGAAAAGTGTTTGTAGGAACTGACATAGTGGAAGAAGGATAAGTGGACGGAGTGTGATAAGTAGAATGATTGCTTAATTGGGCACTTACCTCTCACATATGGGACTCGTACGAAGGAATATTCCAACCTCCTACCATAAGAGGTGCTTGAAGGATATGACTCCCAACAAACAGAGAGGGATAAGAAGAAGGCATCATGCCCCCAGACCCAAAACTTATATTCACATAAGGAGGTGAGACAGAGGATGGTAAATGCAAAGACATATCAGACATACCATGAGAAAAATTATTAGAGACCCAAGGCATAAACTGAGTGTTATAATTCTGCATACCATAATGCGAAGCGGAAGGATTCACCCCCATGAAATGAGTGGACATCATGGGGGGGGGGTAGCAGCAAATGAGGGATCCAAAGGAACTCCACTATCCATGATAACAAAGACTCAACACGAAATCCTATGGTCAATTAATAATCAAAGAGCATACCAAAAAGTCAAACGACCAATATGCATGCAAACGGGCTAAAGTGGCTGAGTGGCCTCCCTCACTAAAGAAGGTATGCCTCGTCCAGGAGGGACCTGAGACTCCCTGCTAAAGTTTGGAGGTAGCAAAATCAGTTATAAGGGCCCTTGTAGGCTTAACAACTAGTCGGTCAGAGCCCCCTGGAGAGGTAATCTTCCATAAAGGTTGTGCGTTGTCCGACCCCTATCTGACTCAGGGTACAAGCAGAATAACCCCTACAGGTAACCTATGAGAAACCTAAGACAAACAACTAATCAACCACTGTATAACCGATGCACAGGTAAAACAGTCGTAAGTCTGGATTACCGTATGGGTAGGGTAGCAAATCCCGAAACCTTGAAAGTACCGCCTCTCACAGAGGTATGGATACTAGCAAGATCCCCAAATATGAATAAATCCACAGAAATATCTCTGATGCCAGGTGAGTATCCAGGGGTTATCCCTTCAACAAACTTCTTGCGATCTCGTGCTTAACTCCGGTGTGAGCGGAGCCTCCAAATATTACCAATTATACAATGGATTTCTCAACTCCCTGTCTCAGACACATATGTTGATTTAATTTCCTTGGAGAAGTTTACTCACAAAATCCTATTCCAAGACACTAAATCCTAGGCTAGTTTGTGTACCCTAAACAATAAAATCGTTACTAACCAATTTTAGTTTAAAGCGTAAATTTTATTGGCCGTGATTACTCAAAAAGGTATGGAAATGAAACTCATGATGTTATGACTATGCATAAAAATAAAAATAGATATAATGCAAAACCTAACTTTAAATTTTCAGTGAATGATATGCTAAATAAAAACAGTGCAATCTTCAATTTTGACTCTGCAACTTAGAAGTAAAATGTGATCTTTCGCTAAATGTGCTAAGCTAATGATAAAGGTTCCAAGACAAAAATACCAACCAATGCAAAATACCTATTTTTTTTGTATTTTCAATGTATTAAAAAGAAAATGCATGGACTGATAAGCGACTTGATATATAACTTCTACTGTGTATAAAAGAAATCACTCAAGCAGAATACCAAGCAACTAAGAAGACAACCCAACTACCAAGGACAAATCAAAAACGAAAAACAAAGAGAAAGCCGCCGCCCAAAAATTCAACTCCAAAAAGGTTTCCTGTCATCCCAGATAATATCAACAGGCACCACAGAGACCTAAGAAGGCTCAGTGATCCTCAAAACCTACCCAAAAGTCACTAAACCAAGAAAGCAAGCAAGGGGAAGTGGTATACGTGAATGTTCAAGAGAAAAGGGCGTATATATGCCTCTTGTAGTGAGACAACAAGCGTGTATACGCGACTGTCAGGGAAAAAAGGGCGTATATATTTTAAAACAAGGCTAGGCAAGGGTAAAAGGCTGAAAAACTCAGACCCAGAGTGAACAGACTCTGTCCAACTGTGATACGACAAGAAACACAAAGGAAAAAGAGCAATGTAAGAAGAAAAAATACTTCAACCCTTAGAAGGAAGATCTATCCCCAGTACGGTCGCCAATTCTGTTACAAGGGAAAAACTCTCTATGGCCAAGGGTAAACCACAACAGACAGATATGACTGTAGAAATAAACTCAATTCCAACATGTGCTATATAAACTAATGTGCAATACGAGGAAGAAGGCTACCTTGATCCAATCGTTTGATGTCGTTCCATCGTTGAGCACTTTGACCCAAAGTTTTACACCTACAAGAATTTCTCAACAAACAAGCGATGCAAGTATATAGTGACAATATATAAAATGAGTTATCACATCAGATAACACAATCCATAAATAAACATTACAAACATGCCCATGGATAATAATCATATATTTGCAAGATATCGATAGGACGGGAAAGGAGTATTTCTATTAATAATTGATCAACAGAAGTATCAACATCACAGACTTCCGTGTCGGCACGGTTCGAAAACAAGAAACCAAGTTCCTTCCAACTGGATCTCCACCACTTCAATCCTCCACCAAAGGAAAGCTCATAGAAAAGAGGTAATGAGGTCCTCTCAACAATAAGGAAAGAGCTTGGGGGCTGAACACTGTGTTCAGACTTGAGGGACAAAGGGATGCAGACTCAATATGAAGTAATTTCTCCATAGTAACTTTGCTCTCAAAGTTGAATGCTTTCTCCTCCTTTTCCATAGCTCGAAATTGTGCTCTTATAGCCTCCAGAATGCAACTGAAGGTCCGAGTCGGAACGTTTCCAGTATATGGAGGGCCAAAGATTAGAGATATTTTGTCGTGACATGGGAACCCGACCTCATTTTGTATTTTCTGGCACAAATCCCGATATAGATGAGCTTTAGTGGAGCAACAAGCGTATACACATCTTGCAAAGTAGTTAGGGAGCGTATATGTGGAAAAATATATATTTTTGGCTTTGGATTTATCAAAAAGGGGTTGATAAGTCTGCATAGGGAAATGGAAAAAATCCCTCTGTGCAAGATAGCAATGGTGAGGAAAATCTTGCTATAACACCTACGTTGCAGTACAAAGGTAAAGTGGAATGCGACAAATTCCCTTGTCCATGATCAGAGAATGACTCAACGGATTTTTATGTCACAACGTAACAATGTTTTGAGCAAGGAACAAGTGACAAAGAGAATTGTGACATAGTGTGTTGAAGATTGCCTAGATGAAAATCTGCAGGGCACCTTGAGCTAGTGTGACAAATGGTGTAGTGGAGTGTGATGAGATGGAGTCCGAAGTAGAATGCGATAAGATGAGTTACCGGGGGAATTTACAGTTTGATGGGGGCATTTAGTAAGCACACTATAGGATACATGCGATATGATGAAGACTTGTGACTTGAGTCTTTCTCTTTGGTTGTATCTGCACAGTGGATTCTTTGTAGACCATAATGAAATTATTGTGTCATTCTTCAGGAGATGCTTGGATAATATGGAACACAGTCATAGGAATACTTGGTCCATTTGATTTAATCAAAGTTTCTCCACAATGTAACAGTCATGTGTCCACATACTTTATTTAGACAAAATTGTAACTGATAGGATTTCAATATGGTCAAAGTTTGTTGACAATATATCCATCATACCTTATCAAGACAAAATCGTAACTAATAGGATTTTGATGTGGTCAAATTTTGTCCAGATTGTAACTATTACGTGTTCACATACAAGAAGGTGAACTCATAAAAAATAGTATAAGTATGGATGCACTCTAATCATGAAAAGGTGCATGAAGTAAAGTGGAAGATGATACTGTAACAATTCATAGGAACAAAAATATAAATTTGTTAGGATGTGTTGAAATATTTAGTGATGTAACATATTTTTCTAAGGTTAGGTTGGTAGGGTGGTGCTAAGGTGAGTCAAAGATCATAGAGGGCTGGTGTCCTCATTTTTGTAATAGGTTGGCACCAAATAGGATTGGTGTCCTCATTATCTGTGATAGGTGTCCTCGTTATATGCGATAGGTGGGTGCCTATTGAGCTGAAAATTTATAACTTGTAAGTTAGTGCTTGCAAAAGAACATAAAGCAGATGTTTTGTGGTTTTTTCCCGCATTGGGTTTCCACATAAAAATCTTTGTGTAATGTGTTCACTATGCTGTTTTGATTTCTTCTTGTATATGCCATTAAGTGTGCATTTATAAATAACTTAGATGGCTATTTTGATTTTTTCTTGTATCTGTCATTAAGTGCACATTTCTAGATAACTTAACTATTTGAAAGGGAAGAACAAATACATAATGTTAATCCAATACTGTTCACCCCACCTCTGAGTATTGCTATGAGTATCAAAAATTGGTATCAAAGAGCAAGTTCCTTCAATTACAGTATAACAACTAGAAGGAAGATCACACAAAAAATATGGCCAATCAAGATTATTTGTCAATCAGACCTCCTCTATTCAGTGGAACAAATTTTATATTTTGGAAAATCAGAATGAAGACCTACTTGATGTCTCTTGCTATGGAAGTCTAGAAGAGTGTGGTATATGGTTATAAAATTCCAGCTACTCTTCCAAATGATGAAGATGTTAAGAAATATTACTATAGTAATTCAAAAGCTATGAATGCTATCCAAGGAGGACTTGCAGAAACAAAATTTGTTAAGGTGTTGCAGTTGGAATCCTAAACAATTATGAAGGAGGAAAGAAAGTAAAGTTGGCCAAACTTCAAGCTCACATAATGTAGTTTGAAATCCTAAGAATGAGTGAAGATGAAAATATTGCAGGTTTATTTCTTAGAGTGGATGAGACTATAAACACCATGAAAGGATTAGGATAGGAAATTAAAGAAGCTATGTTAGTTTAGAAGGTACTACGATCTCTTCCCTCAATACTTGATGCAAAGGTCTCAGCTATAGAAGAAATACATGAACTAAACAAACTGACTATGGATAGGCTCCACAGAATTCTGACTGGTTATGAAATGAGAAATAGGAAATAACAACTAGATTTAAAGGACACAGTCTTCAAAGCATCAGTCAAATCATCAACATCTTAAGATCATGATTCATCAGAACACTTCTCATATGAAGAAGAAGCTAACTTTGTGAGGAAGCTGAAGAGGGGATTTGGAAAATATAAAGGTATGTTACCATTTAAATGATTTCATTGTGGTAAAGTTGGTCATTTTACTTCTAAATGTCCTTTTAAAGGAAATAACACCAATGAAAAGGAAATAAAATGCAAGGATAAACCTGACAACTTAAAAAAACCTTTTAAAAGGAATAGTTTTTATTCAAAGGAGGATAGCAACAGCTCTGACGAAGAAGAAGATAAGCCAGATCTAATTCACGATGAAACACTTCTCATTGCTTTGGAACAACACAAATCTAATCAAACAAACACATAAGAGTGTGAAGTTGTAATAGACATGGAAGGAGAACTCATTAGTGCTCTGGAGGAATTTTCCCAACTCAAGAAAAAGAACAGAATAAGAAAAGAACAGTTGCAGGTCTACAAAGACAAAGACAATAAGGTCAGTGAAGAAATAGTCATATTAAAAATTCACGTAGAAGAATCCAAAAGAAAGGAAGAAGTATTGATAAATCAAATAAAAGAAAAAGGAGAATATTTGCGACAAACTAGAAGAAGAAATAGTTGCCTTAAGAAAAGATCTAGAGAAATCCAAGACTCAAATGAAATTCAAAAAAGGATCTGAAACTCTAAATAACATTCTAAGAAATCAAATATCACCAGATGAAAATGCATGGTTAGGATATGAGGAAATTCTAAACAATGTCAAAGGTGAGTCAAGCACCATCATGACAACCAGTGAAAAGCCTACAAGCTATGCAAATGCTCTCAAGGGAAACAACAATAAGCCTAACCAAGAAAAATATGAAAAGAAGAAGTAGTCAGAATTGAATCATCCCAACTATGAACAAAGGAAGCAACAAGTACCTGAATCTTATCGAGTTAGCAGACAAAGACCGATTCCTACAAGTAAGTTTTTCATTCCAAGGCATCCAATTTTTTTCTATGGATATTGTTTCTCTTGTGGAAACTTTGGACATAAGGCTATAAGTTGCAGAGTTTTTAGATATAACAAAAGTATAGGAAAGAGATTCAACAAACTTCAAAAGGCTATGGTTCAAAACGCTTTCAATAATGCCTTCTCTCCTTTACTAAATGACCCCGAATGCCACATATGCAATCATTTTGGACACAAGGAAAGTGAATGCAGAAGCGAGTTTTTGCCTATCTTTAGGAAAGACATACATGAAGACTTTACCAAGGTTTGGAGGAAGACAAATAAAAGTGAAGAAAATGTGGACTATCTCTATATGCCAAAAATCAAGAAAATCAATGGTACATTGATCGTGGCTGCTCCAAGCACATGACAGGAGACAAAAGTAAGTTTGAATTCTTAATTGAAGAAAAAGGTGGTAATGTCACTTTTGAAAACAATGCTCCAACAAGAATCAGATGAAAAAGAACTGTTGTATTAGATGAAGATAAAAAAGGAAAGACCAAAACATAGAATGTGTTGTATGTTGATGGTGTAAAACATAACTTATTAAGTGTAAGTCAAATGTGCGACCAAGGACACAATGTTCTTTTTCATTCAATAGGTTGCAAGTTAATGGATGCGAATACATGGAATACTATTGTTAAGGAAGTCAAAACTTCATGGAATGTGTATGTTCTAGAAGAAGGCAAAGAAAAATGTTGCATTGGTAAAAATGATGAGATCTAGCTTTGGCATAAAAGACTAGGTCATCTTAGTTTTAATCATCTTGTGAAGCTAGGAAAAAATATGTGGTGAGAGATATGCCTAATATCTTTAAAACTGATAATAATGTCTGCAAGTCATGTCAGTTAGGAAAATAGTCAAGAGTTAAATTCAAGGCAAGTGAACACTCCACCAATCGACCTCTTGAGTTGATTCATACGGATCTCTGTGGCCCTACGAGTACATAATCTCCTCGAGGTGAAAGCTATTTCATTCTGTTAATTGATGACTATAACAGAATGGTTTGGGTTGGATTGTTGAGGCATAAATTCGAGTCTTTTAAAAAATTCAAAATCTTCAAAGTGCAGGTAGAAAATGAAATGGACTTAAAAATCAAATGCCTAAGGTTAGACAGAGGAGGAGAATTCACATCTGATGAATTCAACAATTTTTGTGAAAAATATGGGATCAAGAGACAATTTTCTCTTGCTAGAACCCCTCAATAGAATGGAGTAGTTGAACAGATGAACAAAACAATTGAAGAAATGGCCAGGGCCATGCTTGATGAATCATAAGTACCTGGAAGCTTTTGGGGAGAGCTTGTTCAAACAACTGTCAAAATTCTCAATAAGGTGCACATAAGAGTAAACAATGATAAAACACCTTATGAGCTATGGCATGGCAGATCAACATCAATAAAGCACTTCAAAATTTTTGGAAGCAAATGTTACATTGAAAGAAATGAAGACAACGTAGGTAAGTTTGATTCCAGAGTTGATGAAGGAATTCTGCTAGGACACTCCTCCAGAAGTAAAGGATACAAGTGCTATAAAAAAAGGCTCCATAAGATAATTGAAAGCATAGATGTAAAGGTATATGAGGGACCACTTCATTCAATGAGATATCAACACCATAATCAACAATATGATGAACCAATCAACAATTATTTGTAAGACGATGGAATGAGCGAGCAATGAGAACAAGAGGATTTAGAAGAAGAAGAGATAATGAAAACATCACAACCAAAGACCCCATCAAGGTATGTTAAAAAACATCATCTAGAAAGTTAGATTCTTGGAAATAAGGAAACAAGTCTACAAACTAGAAGAAAACTTATAGATACATCTATCTTTGCAAATTTTGCACTATTGTCCATGATTGAACCCCAAAAATTTGTGTAAGCAAGCTTGGATGATCACTGTGTCAAAGCCATGAACGAAGAACTACACCAAATAGATAAAAATAAGACTTGGGATCTTGTTCCAAGACCAAATGACAAGAATGTAATTGGAACTAAATGGGTATACATAAATAAGCTAAATGAAGATGGACAAATAGTCAGAAACAAGGCCAGATTAGTATGCAAAGGGTATGCTCAAGTTGAAGGAGTGGACTTTGAAGAAATTTTTTCTCATGTTGCAAGAATTGAAGCTATTAGGATGTTTTTGGCTTTTGCATGCTACACAAAATTCAAAGTTTACCAGATGGATGGAAAATCTACATTTTTAAATGGTGAAATTGAGGAAGAAGTTTATGTGGACAAACCTAAAGGTTTTCTGATTACTGACAAAAAGAATTATGTCTACCGACTAAAGATATCCATGTATGGAATAAAACATGCTCCAAGATCTTGGTATTATAGATTGGACATGTATTTTCACCAACAAGGATTCAAAAAGGGAACTTCTGATAGAAACTTATACATCAAGGCCGAAGGTAATGATCTATCAATTATTGTGGTGTATGTTGATGGTATTATTTTTGGTATTAATATTGAATTAATGAGTAAGAAGTTTACAACTACAATGCAACAAGAGTTTGAGATGTCCATGTCAGGAGAACTCTCCTTCTTTCTTGGGTTACAAATTCATCAATCAGAAAAGAGAATTTTCATTTCTCAAGGTAAATATCTCAAAGAAATATTGAAGAAATTTGGCATGGAAAACTGCGCACCAATAAGCACTCCAATGACTACAAGTTGTAAACTCAACAAGGATGATGATGCTCAGGAAGTATATCAGACCATGTACAGTTCTATGATAGGTAGTTTAATATATCTCACAACTTCAAGGCTTGAAATCATACAAGAAGTGGGTCTAGTAGGTAGATTTAAAGCCAATCCTAAGGAAACTCATGTTCTTGCAGTCAAAAGAATATTTAGGTATTTGCAAGGCACTATTGATTATGGATTATGGTATTAAAAAAAAACAGATCTCATTCTCAGAGCTTATATAGATGCAGATTGGGAAAGAAGTATTGATGATAGAAAAAGCACTAGTGGAGGTGCATTCTTCCTTGGTAGTTATTTAGTATCATGGCTTAGTAAGAAACAAACTTAAATTTTTATTTCTACAACTGAAGCAGAGTATATAGATGCAACATCCTACTGTACGCAAGAGTTCTGGATAAACACCGATCTCAAGGATATTCAAGTTCCCTGTGATCAACCTGTTTATATCATGTGCGACAATACGAGTGCTATTAATCTCTCCAAAAATCATGTTCAACAATCTAAAACTAAGCACATCCCCATCAAGTATCACTTTCTTAGAGAACAGGTTCAGGATCAGGTGGTTAAAATAGAATATGTTCCTTCCAAAGAACAAATTGAAGGTATCTTTACCAAGCCATTACCTAGGGACTCCTTTGAGTACCTTAGAGAGAAGTTGGGAGTCCTTCCCACTCCTCATTCAGGTGCATAAATCTTCATAACCGGTTGGAGGTTGTTGAAATACTTGTCCAACCTCAGGGGGAGCAGTGCAAGAAATTGAACAACAAACAATACAACATTCTGATAGGGGGAGTAACTCTCAGGATGTGTGTACTCATAAGGAGAGTTCCCTTTTCTATTGATGTAAAAGGGGGAGAAATGTACAACTACGACAAAGAATATCATACATCAAGGGGGAGTGGAGACTATAGGAACACACTGACAAGGGGATAAACTCAACAATAAGAGTTGCCATCGATGACAAAGGGGGAATTTGTTGAGTGTTTTCATTGATGTCAACAAGGTCAAAGACAATATGGTGTACAAACAATATGGCATAAATTTGGTTCACATGCATAGGAAGTACGTAAAAGGTTTGCAGAGGAAGTGCGCGAAAGGATTGTAGAGGAAGTGCATGGAAGGATTCTTTCTACTGTACTATTGCAGATCCAAATGAAATGGAAATACTAGAAGAAATCATGAAAGGGTTAAAACAAAAGTGCGCAGAACGATTGAAGGATGAAGGGATCAACGACGCAAAATAAATCACAGAAGTGATTGAGTCTTCAGGAGTGTGCACAGAATAGGAGGATAACCTATGACACAATACATAAGTAAAGTGTAATGTGGAAAATTCCCTTATCTGTGATCACATAATAACTCAACGAATGTTTATGTCACAACGCAATGATGTTTTGAGCAAGCGAAAGGTGATAGAGATAACTGTGACGAAGTGTGTGGAAGATTGCGTAGATGAAAATATGTAGGGTGCCTTGATCCAATGCGATGAATGGTGTAGTGGAGTGTGACGAGATGAAGTACGAAGTAGAATGCAAAAAAAACGAGTCACCATGGGCACTTATAGTCTTATGGGGTGTTTAAGTAAGCACACTACAGGAAAAGTGCGACATGATGAAGACTTATGACTTGAGTCTTGCTCTTTGGTTCTATCTGCACAATGGATGCTTTGTAGACCAAAATGAAAATATTGTGTCATTCTTCAGAAGACGCTTGAATAATTTGGAGCATAGTCATAAGAAGACTTGGTCCATTTGATTTAGTCAATGTTTGTCCAAAATGTAACAATCATGCATCCACATGCTTTATTTAGACAAAATTGTAACTGACAGGATTTTGATATGGTCAAAGTTTGTCCAGAATATAACCCTCATACCTTATTAAGACAAAATCGTAACTGACAGGATTTTGATGTGGTCAAAGTTTTTCCACATTGTACCTGTTACGCGTTCACATACAGGAAGGTCAACTCAGAAAAATTAGTATAAGTATGGATGCCCTTTGATCATGAAAAGGTGCATGAAGTAAAGTTAAAGATGATACTGTAACAGTTCATAGGAACATAAATGTAAATTTGTCAGGATGTGTTGAGATATTTAGTGATGTAACATATTTTTTTGAGTTTAGGGTGGTAGGGTGGTGCTCAGGTGAGTCAAAGCTCACATAGGATTGGAGTCCTCATTTTTGTAACACGTTGGTGCTTGAAAGTATTGGTGTCCTCATTATCTATGACAAGTTGGTGTCTAAGAGGATTGGTGTCCTCACTATCTATGACAACTAGGTGCCTGTTGAGCTGAAAATTTATAACTTGTAAGTTGGTGCTTGCAGAAGAACGTAAAGAATATGTTCTGTGGTTTTTTCCTGCATTGGGTTTCCACGTAAAAATATTTTTGTACTGTGTTCACTGTGTTGTTTTGATTTCTTCTTGTATCTTTCATTAAGTGCTCACTTCTAAATAACTTAGATGGCTATTTTGATTTCTTCTTGTATATGTCATTAAGTGTGAATTTCTAAATAACTTAACTACTTGAAAGGAAATAAAAAATCTAGAAGGTTAATGCAATATTGTTCACCACGCCCCCCCCTCCCCCCCTCTTAGTATTACTGTGAGTATCAACAAATCATAAACGTCTTTGGCAATTGGTAAATAAAAAACATCCTCTTTATTGTTTGAAGAAATACCTTGGGGGTTGTCAAGAATGATACGATGGTATGCCTGACTCTTATTTTTATTTTTATGTTGAATATTCTTATATGTATCTAAGGAAATTGAATTCCATTTCAAACCCTTGGGTTTCACATTTTCAATTATTAAATTTGAAACATGATCATAACTGTATCTTTCAAAGCCATCCTTAACATAAAATGAAATCATGAAATTTGATCGCAAATTTATCTTTTCATGGGGGGACTCCTCACAATAACCTTATTGTCATAGAATGTAGATACTTTGGACTAATGATTGAAATTTTTTGTTAGATAATAGTTCATGTGACCAATGACAAAATTACTTGATCTATAAACTATTGAATTTGTACGTCTAGATAGTTCATCACGATAAATCTTAAGGGGAAAACATAGACATTCAAGGATAAAGGTAATATTGATCTAAATGGAAAAAAACACACATCAAGCCAAGATGATAACTATGTCCAACACTTCTAGGGTAGTTATTTCCAATTTTGACATTCAAATGTATTTTTCCAATGCTTCTCACTAGGCAAAACCCTTATTTTCTTCTACATCTAAGAAAACATTTTTGGGTAGTGAAATTCATGGGAGATTGAAGCTCCTAGTGCTACTTTGTGTTAAGTGAAATGTAATTGGTGACTCATTGATATGTGGCTCCATTTCCATCTTATTTCATGTTACAACTCATGGACTAGATCCGTTCATGGACAAATGTAACACTAATATTCAGGGTGGGGGGAGATCACACAAAGAAATAATAATATGTTGTGAAAGCTAAAACATGTGTATTTGAGCATGGACAAGGTGATAATGTAGTCCAAATTATTTCGAGGTATCTAGTCACAATCTTGACATTCAAGTGGATTTCGCCAATGCCTCCCACCAAACAAAACCCTAGTTTTATTCTTTGTCTTAAATTATTTTTTTCCAGGTTGGTGAAAATCACGGGGGAACAATGACTTTAGTACTAATCCATGTATAAAGTGTAACAAAATTGATGACTCAACAATTTGTGGCCCTATTTTCATTTTATCTTGAGTTGCAACTCATAGGTTGGAGCCATTTAGGGACATAGGCAACATTAGTCCCAAGGGAAAAACACACACACCAAGCATTGAAATTGCATTCAGTAAGATTCAACAAGTGTGTTTGGGAGTGGATGAGGTGTAAAAATTTTCCATGTGTTTATGGGGAAACCATTTCCAAGTTTGACCTTCATATGCATATTTCCAATGCCTCCCACTAGGAAAAACCCTAGTTTTCTTCTTCATTTGAGAAAACACTTTTAGGGCACTAAAGCTCATGGGAGAACAATGCCCCTACCACAAATCTATGTATATGGATGCAACATAACTAATGAATAGTTGGTCCATTCCTTCATTTTCACTTTATCGTGATTTGCAACTTGTGGCCCTAAGCCATTTAGAGATAAAAACAACTTTGGTTTAGGGGGCTAAAAACACACACAAAGCATCAAAAATGCATTTCATAGGATATTATAAGTGTGCTAAAGCATGAAAAAGGTAAGAATTCTATTTACATGCTTCTAGGGTATCCATTTCCAAGTTTTACATTCAAATGCATTTTTTCCAATGCCTCCCACTAGGCAAAACCCTAGTTTTTTGAATCCAACACAACATTTTTAGGGTGGTGAAAGTCATGGGTGAATGATGCCCCTAGTGCTAAATCATGTATATGAGTGCAAATAAACAAATGTCTTGTTGATTTGTGGCACCATTTTCATTTTACCGTGAGTTTAAATTCATAGATTGAAGCCATTAAGAGAGATGCAACATTGGTTCGAGGGGAAAAACACATTGGGCATTGGAATTTTATTCTATGAGCTTGAAAAAGTGTGTTTGTGCATGCCCAAGATAAAAAAACTATCCACATGCTTCGATGGAAGCCATTTCCAAGTTTGACCTTAAAACACATTTTTCTAATGCCTCCCACTAGCCAAAACCCTATTTTTCTTCTTCATCCGAGAAAACACTTTTAGGGCGGTGAAACTCCCAAAAGGACAACACCCCTAGTGTTACTACATGTAGATGAGTGCAACAGAACCAATGATTCATTG
>SNQJ01S0160578.1:34930-45453 GCA_010110895.2 Picea sitchensis
CGTACTACTTCTCTGCATGTGCTTTGATATCCTTGAGATGCTCAAACACTTCATATTTTTACCTGAGAAAGTACACCCACGTGTACTGTGACCAATCATCAATAAAAGTCAACACATATTGAGCCTTTCTTATTGAAGGATGAGGGAAAGGTCCCATAAGATAATTTTGAACAAGCTCCAAGGGAGAGGAGGCCCTACATGCCTTCCCATTCTTGAATTTCTCTTATGGATGCTTTCCAATAACACATACTTGACAAAATCCATCATAAATTTGTACGTTCGACAAACCTTCCACCATCCCCTATTTTCTGAGTTGTTGCATGTATCTAAAATTTAAGTGGAAAAATATTTCATGCCAAAGCTTACTATCATCATTGGCATGAGTTAGTATCCATGTATAATCTGATTTAGAAACAAATTTAGAGAATGTCTACAATCTAGATTTATGATCTACCTCACCTACAACAATTTTTTAGTTGTCTTCCATGTCGAATATTGTCACGGAATCTGGTGTGAAATCCACCATTTTCCTTGTGCATGTATGTGTGATTTGGTACACAGAGAGTAGATTTATAGAGAGTTTTGGAACATGCAATACATTCTAAAAACTTCATTTATGAGATCCACTCTCCCTTTTCCAGAGACTTCTACTGGAGAGATATATCCCATAAGAATGGGAGGACCTATCCATGTTTTTAGAGATGAAAGGACATATTTTGTGGCTTCCATGTGGTGTAATGATCTTGAATTAATGATCCATGCATCTGGAAAATAATTAATTGCAATCAAAGCATGTGCATTACCTTGAGTTTCTAATATTTTTTCTCCAAGCTTCTTCTTGGAATTTTCAGGAATGTAGTCCCCAAGATTGTTCTGCTAGAGTGTTTGCGCCATGAGTTCAATGGTTTTCTTCATGCAAGAGGATTCAGGATGGTAACCACAATTTCAATAACCACACTTTGATTTCCCTTTCTTTCCCTTTCCTGCTTTAGAGATAGAATATTCATTGGAAGGTTTAAAGTTGCCTCCCTTTCTTGGATATGGATCCTTGTTTCCCTTTCCTTTCTGTTTGGATTTCGAGTTAGATTTGCTTCTCTCGTGCATAGAAAGTGCATGCACTTTGGAGCTCTTGATTGTTCCCATATTGATAAACTTGTTTTTCTCATGTGTCAAGGACTCAATGAATACGTCCAATGTGAACATTGTCCAAGTTGCACCTAATGTAATCCTTACTGTATGAAATGTGGAGACAAAGATCGCATATTACGGACCCAACTTCGATAGAATAGCAAGAATCAATTATTTTTCTTTCTTTGATTTGTTGATCATGCATCCTTTTAGTTGAAACAATAAGGATTTGAACTTTATGGAGAATTCTTGGATATTCTCAAAACTACTTGGATCTAATTATTTTAACTCATTCTTGAGCATGTGTCCATGCATCTCATCCTATTTCTTGAAGAGACCTTCCAAAGTGGTCCAAACATTGTTTGGAGTAGTGGAAGATTCAACATGAAACAATAATTTGGGAAAGATGGACATGCCAAGGAGACTAAAGGCCTCATCCATGCAGTTGAAGTATTTTTTTTTTCTCAATTACAGATGTGGATTCAATTTGTGTTGCCATGGTTATTCAATATAAGCCTCTACCCCTCAGTAGAAGTAGAATCTTTGGCTTCCAATTGAAGTAATTGTATGGCATAAGAAATATTGACGGGGGGGATTCTATTCTTCGCAGCCACTTCAATATTATGTACCTGCAAATGATTGTTTGTGTGTGTTATTCCTAGCACATTTGGACTCTAATACCATGTGAAATTGTAGTGAAACCTACACAAAGAATCTAGCTAGCAACAATGAACACAAAACTTGCAAAGTTGAGAGAAGAATAGAAGAATTGGAAAGAAATAATGAAAGAATTGTATTCCACAGAGTGAGAGAATGAAAAATTACAATTGATATACTCTACATGGTTGAACTAATGCACCATAGTAGTGATATAGAGAGATGTGGACACGCACTTATAGAAATGGGAGTGAACTACCACCTAGTCCTAGTTAACCAGCCATGAAGTCATCGGTCAATTGGCTCACACAAGTGTGCAATATCTCCGGTAGATGCATCAAGATGTGTTAATGAGGATATTTACTTATTCTTTAAAGGCTCAAAAGGATTGGATTATATATGCTTGCGAGCCAAAAATTATATCTTCTATTGCTTATTTCTTTGAACATTTTCTCAAGTGTTGGGGCCTGAGATTTCATAATCATGAAGACACTTTTTAAGATCTAATGGTATCCATATGAGAAAAATGTCTTCTTAACCTTATTAAAGATGATGAAAATGTCATTGAAGATAATTTTTGTGAGAAGACATCTATGACATGGATTTATGTCTCAATATTTGTATTGAAAGAAGAAAAGAATTAGATGATGTTTTGAAAGCCTATCAAAGTAACCCCATGGATTTTCTTACCCTAGAGCTCACTAAAAGGTATGGGGTAGTAAATTCACTAGTGCTACTATGGAAAATAACTACGGAAATAAGAAAGTGCAGATGAATCCTCAACAGGAACCCCTAATAATTGATCATCCCATCATTTTATCCAATGAACTACTAGAACTTTACATAGCAAAGGATCAATGGGGTGATAACAAACAAATTGATGAGGAAATTCATCTAGCACATGAAGAACATGTTGATGAATATCTTATTGATCCCATCCATGAATATTTTGATGAATACTTTGAATATCAAACACCTCAATTCATTGAAGAACAAGAACATGAAGAAGATATTCATGAAGGAAGTTATCAAACTTTTGAAGACAATCAAGAGCCACCTCATGAATCAATCAAAGAAGAAAACCTTAATGAAGTGCATCATGTTGAAGATCAAGGCCATGATGAAGACTCAATTGAACATAACATCCTTCTTCACGGAGACAAGGGTATTGTAAGTTGTACTCCTTTCCAAGTTTTTGACTTATGTGATGCATCATTTGATGATTTGGAAAGTGAAGAGTTTTCAAAAAAAAACCTTGAATTTGGTTAATTTTTCATTTGACATGAAGAACATGATTATCATATTGATGATTTTATACATATTGGAAGATGTAGGTTGGATGCAAGTTGTTTTCACTTTGATGGATATCCCATTTATGATATTGATAATGATTCTAGACTCAAGAGTGCATAATATTTGCCTTTAGAATAGCCATATTTGTATACTAACAATGCAGATTTTTGGCATCATGAAGAACATATGTTAACGCATTTGTTTCAACCATCTTCTAAGGATGGTTTATTACAGCCTTCTCATGGAAATTTCCAACCATGTACTATGAGGTATGATACATATCCTTTTGAGTGCTTGGAGCTATTGTATGATGGTAAGAGTGAAGAAAATTTTCAGCTACCCATATGCTCAGATTTTGATGAACATTCATTAGAGGACTCTTATGGTATTGTGATTCACCCAAGGCAACAAGAATTTCATTGCATAAATTTTCAACCATGTTTTTCTTCGTCTTGTCCTCAATATATCATTAGAGATACAACTGGGAATTATATTTTTGGTGTTGACTTATCTATGGGGGAAAATTGTTTTCAACTTATGGTTTGTTTCAAGGATTTCCAGTTGCATATAGAATGGAAACAAACACTATGGCTTGTTTCAATGATTTCCATTTCAATCCTTGGGAAGTGGCATTGAACACGAAAGCCAAGGTGGAAATCTCTTGAAGTGTGTGAATCAACCCTATGAGATGCAAGGGTTGCATCAAGAAGGCCTTGTTAGGATCAAGGATGAGTCATCATTATCATATTGCAACCCCATCCAAAGATGGATAGATCAAGATTATGGATGCACGTGCCAATCTTGGCATGATTTTGTTTCTCTTTCCCACCCTCATGAGTTGGATTTAACCTTTATACGTGATGTAGTATATGTACTAGCTCATGATCATTATATTCTTTAAATATCCTTGTTTTGATTCAAAACTAAGAACAAGGGTAGAACTTTTGACCTCGATGAGATGCTAGGATGGCTTCATTGGTTGTATGATTACACCTAGAACTTACATTGTCATGTAGTATTAGGTAGGATAGTTATAGGTCATGTTGTATGTTTCCTTTTATGCATGTTGATTGTGTTTTCTCATTTACTTGATTGCAACCCCATCCAAAGATGGATAGAGCAAGCTTGTGGATGCACATGCCAATATTGGCATGATTTTGTTTCTCTTTCCCACCCTCATGAGTTGGATTTAACCTTTATACATGATGTAGTATATGTAGTAGCTCATCACCATTCTATTCTTTAAATATCCTTGTTTTGATTCAAAACTAAGCACAAGGGTAGAACTTTTGACCTCGATGAGATGTTAGGATGGCTTCATTGGCTGTATGATTACACCTAGCACTTACATTGTCATGTAGTATTAGGTAGGATAGTTATAGATCATGTTCTATGTTTCCTTTTATGCATGTTGATTGTGGTTTCTCATTTACTTGTTTTCAGTTATTGCTTGATCATATGCACTTATAGTTAGTTGAAATATTTCTTTACGTTATATATAAAAAGGAAAATAAATTAACTTTGTATTTTAAGTGTCTCTATTTTTACTTTTCATATACCAGGGAGACTGTATCCCCTTGCTCATCTTTACTAATTATCTTACGTTAGAATGTAGCAAGAGATTTTAGTTTGATGCGTAGTGCAAGTCTTGGAGTTCTAGATATTGATGAGGTTCTCATGTGCACTATGGTGAGCACATGTCTCCATGTTGGAGCCAGATGTTACCCCCTCACTTCTAGGGGTAACTAGAGGAGAAATTTTTCTCTATGATCCACATTCTAGATAACATATCCAATGATGTCATTCAGGACTCTCCACAGATAGTTTCCCATATATGTCTTCTATTACATGCTCATCTCAGCTCACTCATGTGACATAGTGCATTTACATACTCAGGTACATCGTCCTGACACTTCATATCGAGTGATAATATTAATAGAAAGTGGTGATCATGGGTTGATTTAGATAATGAATCATGATGCTTTGAAGTTATGTTTTTTTCCTTGTCTCACCTTGGTAGTCATTATCATTTTCTAGTCAAGTGTTGTCACTCTTGGGAAAAGTTGTGCTATTGGGGGACCTAAATGGGGGGTAATGTGTTCATATCCATTACCATGAATAACATATTACATTTATGTCATATTCGTTAGCCTTTCTTTTGGGATGGTTGTTACATGTATCCCAAAAAGGTTTGTGCTTCATAATCTCATGTGAATAAGTGACCTCAAAGCTTGAGGTTGATGCATATTTATAAAAAAAATGATATAGAAAGAGAAAAATCCCTAGTTCAAAAATGTGGGGAAAAGAAACAAATAAGAAAAGAAAAGTGTTAAAAAACAAGAAAAGAAAGAAGCATGAGCTCTACCCCCTCGCTAAGAGGCCATCGCCACAAATCCTATGTAATGAATGCATATCTTATAAAAGGACTTAGGAAATCAAATGTCAAAAGCCAAAAAATGTTAAAGCTATAAAGTAAAAGGAAAACATGGGTTTAGAAACACACAGTGTCAAGAAAAGGGTACCTCATTGCATAATCACTCCCTCTACAAAGGCACTCATGAGGATGACTATTATACATGGCCTTTCATGTCAATGACATCCACCCCATGAAGTAAACCCCAATCCATACCACTACCATTACGCATACTCCTTGATGGGTTCCCAAGTACATACCTCTTGGTCTGGGTATTGGCACACCCAATAGGTCGTAATAATGACCCTCACATACATAGGATTGGAAAATTGCATAATTTTATAAGCTAGTGTGAAGTTTGAAGAGGATATTCTATGAGATCTATCTAATGGATTTTGTATCAACATGACTCACTTTATGTGTTGTGTTTAGATTATGTACCTTGCCTCCGATCTTCATGATTCATCTTATACCACACAAACCCCTCCTTGAATGATGATTGGACATGCATGTTTAACACTTGGGTCCTTTGGAGGATATTGAGGGGCTACTACCCCACTTTTATGGAGGTCATCCCCACCACTTGAGGGAGGTCATTTGTCACTCCTAGGAGGATGTTGTGGATTTTGATCACATGGATCCATTCACAAGACGCCCTAGCACACATGGGTGTGACCTTAGGTTCATTGATGATGGGACGTTGCATGTGTGATGATGATGGCTTGACGAGATGTTGTACCTTCTATGGAGAACGTCGGACCCTTACTTGAGGATGTTTCACTTGGAAAGATGATGTGGAACCTTTCCATGGATGATAGCACCCTTTCATGATGGCATGTTTCACCTGGATGATGGGACAATTGCACCGTTTTGACAATGGGGCACCTTGATGTGACATTTGGGGCTTTTTGATGATAATATGGCACATTTTGATGAGACATAACACCCCTTGGGGGAATGGGGAACCTTGATGTGACTTTTTATGGCTTCTTGATGATGATATGGCACCTTTTGATGAAACATCACACCCTTTGGATGACGAGGCACCTCCTGAGATGAAATGTTGCACCCTTTCATGGAAACTTTTCACTAGATATCTTATATAAAAAGAGAACCATTTTTCATGTTGTAAATCATTGCTACTTTTGGATATTTATCACTCTTGTATACTTCTACTTGTTCTCTCTCGTGAAGAATGTTATAGATGGTTAAATAGGATGACTTTTTTGAGGAGATATGTTTGTAGATCTTCTACTACTACTTGGATGACATGGAAATTAGGGTTTTGATGGATGAAAGATGTTTTGAGTAAGTGTTATCTTTTCATATTATGGTTGTTTTTATGAATGCATTTTTAGATTGATCTTGTTTCTCTAGTGGTGGTTCCTCATCCTCTTTGATCATTCTTGAACAAACCCTTATTGTCAAAATTCTTGGAAGGCTTTCTAGTGGAGAAATCTTCCCTTATTCATCCATTAATATTTTAGGAGGATTGCTTAGGGTTAGTAGTGGATAACCTCTAAGCCTCACCCTAAAATAATCCACTTCATTCTCCCCAAAAACAATCTCTATTTGAACCCATATGCCCAAAATAGTAGGAACTAGTCTTATTCTCCAAAAATAGTCGATCATTACTATTGAATTTTATTTTTTAGGGTTAGGTTTAGGGTTTATTTGCTGCAAATTTTCATATCCAGCCATAAAAAACCGAGATGTCTTGTGTGTTTAGGCATACTATTTACCTAAACTACATTACTGAAACCCTAATTTAATTTCTTGAAGTGTTATGATAGCCATCTAAGGAAAAACGTCTAAGGTTTTAGGGATGATTTCTAATGTTTAATTTTCTAATTTTGTTGGCAATTAAAACCCTAATTTAACCTAGTATTATCCCTCTTAATTACTATATCATTTCATGACCAAAGGGATATTATTTATACCTCTATAATCATTTATTTATTGTTGTAATAATTGATTTTACTACTGAAAAATCATCAATATCATTGTTGTAAAAATTTAATTGTTGTTGAAAATCACTTAGTTCACTGCTAAAATATTCTCTATAATGCTGGAAATCATTCATTTCATTGTTGTAACAATTTATTTGATGTTTTAGACATTTACTTTACTATTGTAGTTACATATATTTCTTGCAAGTTTTACTTTAGCCTTAGACTTTTTCTTTATTTCTAGTGTTTGGGGACGCTATTTAACTTATAGTTGAATTAGAGAGCCCCTTTGTTGCATTTGAATCCTCAATACTTTAAATATAGAAATTCTTTATTCCACCACCTCTCTATTACTTTTCCTATCCTTATATTTGTAGTAATGGGAGTAGTCATCCCAAGGGTCCTTACACTTGATTGTGTCTTGCCTAGGGATTGTTGGAGGTTACTAGGGAAGCCCCCCTTATATTGGATAATATTTATTCACTAAAGAGAGATAATTTATTTCCTAAGTGACAATGGTGACACCTTCCATGTTCCACTAGTGATCCAAATGGATCTTGAAAGGCTCAAAAATAAAATTTCTCAAATGCTTAAGAAAATGACGTGATCGTGAAGTGCTCGTCGTAATATTTATGGCAGCGCAAACGGATTGAAAAACAGAGTCTGTATGCAAAAGTTATCACAATCTGAAGTTTGGGTCAAACAAGTAAAAGTCCACTGATCAAAGAACACGTGGCACATTCTGGAGCTAACATGTGGCATGAACAAGGTGACGTGGAAAAGTGGCAAGTTGGACATGTGGAATTTTGTGAATAGAACACATGATATGTGGCAGATGATGTGGTTTCATATTACTGATTAAAATCATGTAGCAAAGTAATTTAAAAAATGATGTGGCAAATAATTTTTATAAGTGGATATGTCGTTGAAGTCATATCCACTTATAAAAAATAATTTTTATAAGTGAAAATGTTAAAAAAATAATTTTTATAAGTGGATATATTGAGGTTATATCCCCTTTAAAAAAGGGGATGAATCTCATGTTTATGCCACAAATTAATTTGGGGATATGGCATGTGTTGTTATTTAAACATATGCTATAATATTTTCCATTTAAAAAAGGGTTATGTACATTAAAAAATGGATTGAAAATTTTATAATATGGTTATTTATAACCATATGTCGAATCCTTATGCCATATATTATGGTAAGTAACCATATATTGTATATGTGTTATATATTATGGTAACCATCATATATTAGTTCGTGCAAAGGGAATATAGCAATGAGTTTGTTATTGATTTGATATTAATTTGGCTTGTATTTAAAATTTATGTGTGTAGTGTAATGTTTAACTTAATAAAACAAATATATATTTTTGGATATAATAAAAATATTTGTTTTTTTCATTTTTGATTGGTTGATATATTCCAAGTTTTATTGCTCCCTTCACGTATTTCAATATTTGAAATTAATTACATAATCAATAAACTTGGTTATAAGTACATAGTACCTTTTATATAAAAAAAAAAATTAAGAAAAAATGTAAAAATGTCATGTGTTTTCTCATTATTACTATCCATTTATTTCATTATTATTGCATTTCAATAAACTTGGTTATAAGTAACTAGTACCTTTTATATCAAAAATTAAGAAAAAAAAATAGAAATGTCATGTGTTCATTATTACTATCCATTTATTTCATTATTATTGCATTTATGCTTTTCTCTTATCATTAATACAAAGTGTACTCCTACTAGATTAATACAAAATGATATACATATAATTATGTATGATGATAATTTCTTTGTAATAGTAATTTTGAATTTCTTTTTAAATGAAAATAAATTAGTAAAAATATAGCTAAAGATGAAAAACAAAATGATATAGACAAGTTATATATATATCTTTCCCTTTTAATAATGATTTTGTCTTTTTCTTTAATAAAGATAAATAATAATTATAGCAAATTGACAATGGTTTTATAGTAAATTGACAATTGTTGGGACACTCTAACTAGTTCAATAATCATATCTAGGTACACTCTATTTCCAAATTTATTTAGCAGAGACTAAGCTGACATTCAGTCATTGTTATATATGCAACTATATGGTTTAAAACCATATTATAACATTTGTTTTAAAATAACGCGCCACGTACCCATTTATTTTGTGGGTTTCAAACTATATAATATGCCATTTATAAATATGCGTGCCATATAACCCACAGGTGGATCGAAACTTTGGGTTTGACCACTTGTAATATCCTTTTTAAATGGTTATGCCAAGATTTATGGGATTTGAACTCAGATTCTAGCCTTAATACATGCCAAAGAAATGGAGTCGGTTGGGATTTGATCTCTGGACCAGTTCTTTTATAACCAAAAGGTCTACCACTGTACCACAAGTCGAGTTATGCTAAAATATGCAAAATAGTGAGTTTTATGAAGAGAAGTCAGCGAATTACCCAAGCTTTGGAGGACATTTCTGGGAGCTACACTCGGTATTTTTTAGTGTCGTCAGTTGCATTAGATTTCTGAGGTCGAGCAGAACACAGTGAGACTAGTATGAAATCCATTTGATGCAATTTTTATGTACATTTTGAGCATTTGAAGAAATTAATAAGAAAGCCTCCCCCACTGAGACAAAGGCCCGGAGACATAGGCAACCTTGCCAAACTCCGTTATCAAGCTTGGTGTTATGGTTTGTTGTTCCTCATGCTTTATTTAAGATCTGTACATGTTTATATGGTTTTCACATTTATTCTATAATTCTTCCTCTCTCTTTAAGCTTCCTAATTGGTTAATCAACACATGCATAATAACTCAACCATATTCGTGTAAAAGATCTTTTCGGATCAACTAGTCTCAGTGCCTTGTGAAGACTTTGCACTTGGTGCTTTATACAGTGGTAATAGGCCATAAGTTGCAACTTGTGATAAAATGAAAAGTGAGCCATGAATTAATGAGCCATCAATTCCATTAAATCCATCTAAACAAATTGGCACTAGGAGCATTCATCTCCACAAGTTTCACCACCTAAAAATCTTTTCTTGAACAAAGAAGAAAAGTTGGGTTATGCGCA